>JBAMBJ010001442.1:0-38804 GCA_037043495.1 Drosophila recens | reverse complement strand
TATGTACATTTATATCCTTTTATTTATTATAGTAATCACTAGTTGTAACAAATTTAATGATATAATTTATTTGAATTTATTCTTATTATTCTTTTTTTTCTCTCTTGCAGTTTCTTGAAAGGAAATCAAGTGGCCAACGTGCAAAAAAATACGAAAATAGAAATATAAATTGAAAGTTTACAAAAAAAGTTAAATCCAGTGCAACAGAAAGTGCTCAAAAGTAAATAATAAATAAATAAATAAAATAAGCCTCCCGGTTGCGTGTGAGGTGTGCGAGTGCGTGCGTATGTATCGGTGAGTGTGCGTGTGCGTGTGTGTGTGTGTGTCCTCTTAACTTGGCTATCGCCAAAGACTCGTCACAACGTCGTCCGCAAAACCATCGACATCAGCCGCTGCTGCTGCTGCTGCCGCCTCCGCTGCCGTCGCCTCCTCTTCCTCCCCAGCAACAGCATCGCAATCCGTCAAGGTTAAAAAGGAACGCCAAGCATCGATAACACAAGTAGCGGAAGGAGCAGCGACTGCGACTGCGACAGCAACAACAACAACAACACGCAGCGGCGGACGTAGCGGCCCACGGCGTCGCAGTAGCAGCAGTAATCCAAACGCCGGCAACACGAAAGCGACCAGCGGCAGCGGTGGAGCTGGCTGCGCCGGCGTCGCTGGTGGCGGTGGTGTTGGTGGTGGCGGCGGTGGCGGTGCGGTTGGCGGTACGGCCAACATTAAGCAAAGCGTTAGCCGCAACAGCAACATACGCAGCAGCTCCTCCAATAGCACCATGGCATCAGCGAATCATCGAGGCGGCCGCGGCGGCGTCACCGGCACTGGCGCTGCCGATGGCAATGCGGCCGGCCTGCAGTTTGGATCCGCCTGGTTTCAGCGCAAAATCAATCTAAGGCCGCAGCATCGCGGCGTTCATTTGGTCACCGAGGAGATACTCAGACAGATGCCGGAACTGTCACAATTCTCTGTGGGATTATGTCATATGCAAAGTGAGTAAAGAATAGTGTTAAACACTGTCAAAAGTAGTTATATTTGGCGGAAATATACTCCAGTTTCAAATCTATCAAACTCTTATTATTTGCCAAATGAATTAATACTCGAAATCAATCCCAATAATATCATGTTCATTGAGATTTCCATAAACTATCTAATTTCTTTCCTTAAAAAGGATTTCCTTCTTCAAAGTCTAAGTGTATTATTCATTTGAATAATATCTTAAAATCTCCCAATGTTTTAAGTGCTATTTCCTACACTAAAAGAAAGATTTCTGTCGCTATGAACTAGGATAAATTTTAATTTAATTTTAACAGTTAAGAAAATATTTGAATCAATTCCGAAAAATTTCAAATAAATTTTTCTTTCTTTTGAGAGAAATCTCTGTCTCTAGCTTTACACAACTTAATAATTTCTTATAATTCCCAAATGATTTAAGACTCCAAGAAATCCCGAAAAATCAAAGTTTGACTGTGCTTCCTTGAAGTCAAGTATTTTTACCCTTCTTCAAAAACATGTCTGCTTCTTTAAACTAAGCTCAAAGTTCAATTGGGCAAATAAGAAATGAAGAAAAAATATTTCTATTTTTTTTTTTGCATCTAGTAAAAAGTTGACTGCTGTTAGAATTAGGAAGTACAACTAACTGGATTAAATTGCACATGCAGGCAGACATTT
This sequence comes from Drosophila recens, assembly GCA_037043495.1. Classification (NCBI taxonomy): domain Eukaryota; kingdom Metazoa; phylum Arthropoda; class Insecta; order Diptera; family Drosophilidae; genus Drosophila; species Drosophila recens. The sequence goes on along the minus strand of JBAMBJ010001442.1, from coordinate 37,136 downwards.
ATTTGATCTATTTGGCCTAGGATGCCTGCCACTTCCACTTGTGCTGCCTGCTTCCTGTTGGTCATTCGCTTTGTTGGTTTTTGTTCAAAAAGTACGTTGACATCGATTAAATCTGGCCCAAACTCTCGTTGTTGGCATTCAGTGTAAAGCAAAACGAATGCATTTTCCACATTGCCTTTTGATCCAATTTTGTTCAATCACAAATGCATTCACAATCAATTTAAATTAAAAATTGGGTAATTGAAATATAAATTTTGTATGTGTAGTTATTTTTGTGAAATTGTGGTGAAAAAGGAATTTAGAACAGAGTCTTAAATGTTATGTATTATTTTTAGAACTTAAAGCTATTTACAAATATCAAAGAATTCAAAACGAAAACAGCTTAATAAATAATGCAAGCGTAGAAATCAAGGCAAGGCAAGCAGTAAATGAGTCTGCTTGACTTTAGCATACCTGTTAGACAGATTGCAAAATTAATTTAGATTGAGTTTAATTTTAAAGAAGTGAAATGTGAACTTTAAAGTGAATATTGCTAAATAAAATATTTAAATAATGCGTAGTAAATGAGTCTGCTCGACTTGGGCATACCCGTTAGACAGGTTAATTTGGTGATTTAGATCAGCGGTGGGCACGAAACCTGAATTCGAGAGCACCACAACAAAAACTGCAACAATTTTTTGTGCGACTTCACGGCGCCGAATAGGCAGAAAAATAGTTGGGTGCAGTCGCTGCTCCGGAGCCACTGCGTGCCCACCGCTGATTAAGATCGAGTTTAGTTTTTAAGAAGAGTAATGTCAACAATAAAGTGAATACAGCTTAATAGAATATTTTTGCTTGTGTATTAACTGAGTGTGCTCGACTTGGGCATACCCGTTAGACAGATTGAAAGATGGATTAAGACAAGATTAACTTTGGGCTAAGCTTTTGTAAGTAGTAGTCAACTTTAAATTGAATACAGTTTAAAAATAAAATATTTTAAAAATTGCTGGTTTAGTGTAGTATTATTTCTTGCAGTGTAACCGCAATTCTTATGCACATTGTATATCAACTGCAGTTCCATGGGATTGCAATTGCAAACTAGCTCAACGCGCTGCACTAATTCCCGTTCAAATCCTTGGCTCAACGACTTCTGACAGCCTCTAATGCAACAAAAACAACAAGAGCAACAACAATGACAAATGCAACAACAACAACGGCAACATTTGCCTTGAAGCATTTGCGGTCTTGTTGACAGTTTGCATTACAATGGCAGGCAGCGCGTTCTCAGTGCGCCGAGGCTCAGGAGCATTCAGACATGAGCAAATAAATAAAATCGTATCATAAAACGCCAGTCGAGCAGTCAGCGGCAGAATAACGGCAGGAGGTGAAGGGGTGGGACTCAGAGGAATGAGGAGGGGGTTACCCGCTTAGAGAAGAAGCTTCAAAGTGAAAAGCAATCGTCGTCGTCGTTGTCGTTGTCGTCTCTCTCACGTCTTTATGTCATGGCTCTCTGGCTATATGGCGTGTGAATGCTCGTGGCAAACTTCTTCCTGCCTCTGCCTAATCCTCGTCCTCGTCTTCCTTTTTCTTGCACTGCTGGCACACAAATCGTCTTAGCCCAGTCGGGTCTATATTATTTCTTACTCTTTCTATTATTTTTTTTTTATTCTGCTCTCTGGGCCAAATGAAAGCACGTGTGTTTGTCTCCCTGCTCACCTCATCTGTCTCTCGGTACCCAAAAATGAATCTGTATGTGTGTGTGTGTGTGTGTGTGTGTGTTTGTCGTTGTTGTCTGGGGATTCGCATTTGGTACGTGTGTATTGTGAACTGTAGTAAGCGAAATCTAATTGAGGTCAAGACATGTTTATTGATTTTCTTAAAAGGACTTCCTAATTAGACTCACTTTACTTAATACACATGTACATTTATGCATATGCATGTGTGTGTGTATTTGTGTGTAGTTCCCCAGTTAACCCATCTTTACCCACTACTCTTGTCAACCATGCAAAATGTGCAGCGCCATCACAAATCAAATGGCAGTCAGCCCCTTTATTATTTTTTTTTTTTACCCTTTGCAGCCTTTTCACACAGAATAAAGGAAAGAAAAATAAAAAGCAACAAAGTTAATTTCAAAAAATTATTTCAAAGCAACCTTGCCATATGTTGTTGTCTTTTACTATTGACCTCAATACCCTGTCATTGTTTCTATGGGGAACTGAAACAAGTGGCAGAAGAAGCATGTGGGGCAACGGCAACAACAACGGCAAAGCTATAGCTAACGGTAACTAGTTAAATATAAAAAGCCATTCGAAGAGAGGAAAAAAATAACAATAAGCATGGATATAACTAATGTGTCCTTCGAATAGAATTTGCTATGGATTTCCTTTCTCTCATTTTAATATCATTCCTCTGTATAATAATATTTTCGACCTGGAATAGAGTTTACTATGTCTTTAAATGATTTATAGTTCAACTTCGATGCGAGTTATATCGCTTTGCAGTTAATGAAAATTGCACAAACATTTTTCAGTTGGTCGACATGGAAAGTGGAAACTGGATTCTCTTGTGTTTTTTGGTCCGTGTGCCTTGAAGGGAAATCCTCTTACTCGTAGCAATTTGCTGCATAATCGCAAGATCATATAAATGGCTCAACTTCAATTTATAACCCGAGCATATTTTTCAACAAAAAAAAAATGAAGGAGGAGCAAGGACTCCCCAATGTTCTGTGTGTAGTCGAAGGAGAGAATAAGGAGCAAAACACCAAATAAATCAAATGAAACTGAAACCAAAAGCAATGTGGGTGAAGTTACGGAGCCGAGGGAAAAAGGCAGTTGGAAATGAAGTAACACTGCGACGATTTAACATTTTTCTGTGCATATCGGATAGTGTGTGTTAGTGTATGTGTCCTGTGTGGTGTGTCCTTTTTCCTTTCATTCGTTTCGTGACAGTAAAACGTGTCGAAAAACAATAGACGAATAAAAACAGCAAAGTAAATCGGTTGGTTGCTTCTCTTCCCTTTTATGATTGGTGGCATCGAATTTTAAATGCTGCCATAATGGACCTAGTTAAATATAGTTTATACTCTTTCTTACTTTTTTTTGGCTAGTCTAAAAATATTTTATGTTGCATATAATCGTAAATAAATTTTAAAGAAAGAGCAAAAAAATCAGATGATAACAATATCAAGTAATCAAATTAAAATTTACAAAATTACTTATCGAATTTTAAATATCATTATGTTTAAATTTAACAAAATTTCATAATTTAAAAAAAAGTTCAAATTAAAATTAAGAACAACATTTTTGCTGGTCTTAAAATATACAATTTGCAAAATTTTCTGTACAATTTGTAAATATTTAAAATATGTTTTTTGTGGGCTCTTTAAATTTATTAAAAATTAGCAACAAGTATTTGTAATTAAAAAAATTATTGAAATGTTTTATACAATTTTTTGTTTTTACTAATCATTAAAAGAAATGAGCAACAACGATTCAAAAAGTAATAAAAATGTTAAAATATTTATTGTTGTTTCAACAAACTCGATGAATAACTTCATATGCCTCACAACCATATCAAGGACATGGAACAGAAGCGAATTGAACGAGGGGAACCTAAAACGATGGCATAAAAATGAGCCATGTGTGTGTCATACTTTGGTTTCCATAGTCTCCAATGCCGAGGCGAGGCGTCAGTCGGCAAATGGGGGCTCCTTTTGGCCTGGCGCCTTGTGTGCTATCGTCCTTTTGCCAGTCGCTCGCTTTAGCATTAAATATTGTTCGCTTATGAGCCGCAAATGTTGCGCTACCCAATAAATCAATATTATTTATGCAAAATGGCAGCAAAAGGAACACACAAAAAAAATAAAGGAAAACAACGACAGCGGCACGGGACAACAAACATTTTACGTTTGTTTGCCATGAAAACTTGAACTAGTTTCATTTGGACTACACTACATGAGAGTGTGTGTGTGTGTGTGTGTGTCGCCTTGGTTTAATGAGTGGTTAGCAGGTGCACTCGCACCTGGCGTGCGTTCCCTTTTACTCCTTCTCCGCCTGCGCCTAGAAATATGCTACAGCATTTGTGTGTTTTTTTTTTTTTGTATTTGGCTCTTGACCACAAAACTTAACCAACAGTGTGCTGTTGTAATAAGGTTGATGAATTTAAGCGTTTTCGTGCTGCGTATAGTACATCATATAGTATGCACTAGAGCCCTGCATGAGTGCACACTAAACTCAAAATTATTCAATTTCTCTCAAACGACTCATGTGAATCACAAACACTATCAATAGTCACACTGTCTATACAATCACTTTGACTTACAACTCATTCAAAATCATGATTCAAATATCCAGTCGAGTCATATAAAAAAGGTAGTGTGATTCCGATTCATAGATTCATAAGTAGAATCATAGTCGACATGTTCAAGCTAATACTGTGAACACTGTGCACACTATTATAAACTTAATGTTTTTTGGGGTGATTAAACAAGTATTAAAATTGATTGAAAATTAAATTTGTGTGTATTATTCATTTATTTTATTTATTTTTCCATATTCATATTTAGAAACATTATTTTGTTCACCATGTCTGCGTTTCCAGCAATGGAACTTCTATTTTCGCAGATAAGGTTTCTTGCTTGCGAAAACACTCTTTCGGATGACGCTGAGGATGCTGGTATTGAACAAATTTTAGAGCTTGACTTAAATAAGGAAGGGAATTGAGCTTTATTTTCTTTCCACCAATGCAAAACATTGAAGTGCTCGTGCATTGGAACTCTTATGTTGTAGTAGGCCAATATTTCCCTATTTAATAGTTCTCCGCTTGACTCTTCTGATAGCGGTTCGATAAAGTCCGCTAAAAAATCGTCGTATTTATTTGGGCAACTCGCCGACGATTCTATACGCTCCGTACCATTTGTCAAAAACGACCGCATCATATCCTTGCACTCTTTAATTGTGAGTTCGCTATCCAATTGTCTTACATTATCATCTTGAATACTCCAATTATTTTCCATTATTAAATTTTTATTAAAACAATTCTGAAAAAAAAAATTTCTGATGACTGTGCACTCTTTCTAATGACTGTGCACAAATTCAACACTGTGCACACATTCAACACTGTTTCAACTGTCAAAACGACTTGAATGACAGCAAATTTTCATATCAGTGTTGAACAGTATCATATGAAATGATTTGAATTAGAGCCCTGCATGAGTGCACACTAAACTCAAAATTATTCAATTTCTCTCAAACGAGTCATGTGAATCACACAACACTATCAATAGTCACACTGTCTATACAATCACTTTGACTTACAAGTCATTCAAAATCATGATTCAAATATCCAGTCGAGTCATATTAAAAGGTAGTGTGATTCCGATTCATAGATTCAAGTGTTCGAGCTGACACTGTTAACACTGTGCACACTAATATAAACTGAATGTTTTTTAGGGTGATTAAGCAAGTATTAAATTTATTGAAAATTAAACTTGTGTTCATAGTTAATTTATTTTAACTATTTTTTCATGTCCATATTTAAAAATATTATTTTGTTTACCATATCAGCGTTTCCTGCAGTGGAGCTTCTTTTATCGCAGTTTACACATATGTATATATTCAAGTACACAAATTTAATAAAACCAGATACATTTGTACACTTACATTATCATCTTTAGAACCAATTAGAGATGGGCACGGGCCTCATTTTTCAGGCCCGGCCCGACCCGAACCCGAAAATTTTGTAAAAGGCCCATGGGTCCCGAGGCCCGGCCCGGCCCGTGCCCATCTCTAGAACCAATGCTCGAATTATTTTCCATTCTTCTATTTATATTAAAACAAATCAGAAGTAATTTTTTTCTACTGTGTGTGCTTGATTCACACATTCAACACTGTTTCAACTGTCAGAACGACTTGAATTACAGCAAATTTTCATAACAGTGTGAAACAGTATCATACGAAATGATTCGAATCACACGACAGCTTAGCTTCGAGTCAATGAGTCCGAAAAATGAATGTATCATAAGGAATTGAAATTATGACTTAAAAAGCACACTATGTCGTTTTGAATGTGTGCACAGTGTGATTTCTGACTGTTAACACGATTTAGTGTGAGCTCATGCAGGGCTCTAATTTGAATCACACGACAGCTGAGCTTTGAGTCAATGAGTCAGAAAAATGAATGTATCATAAGGAATTGAAATTATGACTTGAAAAGCACACTGTTTCGTTTTGAATGTGTGCACAGTGTGATTTCTGACTGTTAACACGATTTAGTGTCAGCTCATGCAGGGCTCTAGTATGCACACATACTCACACATACTTACGCACATCTACAAGCTCACATGCTACTTATATATGCATGTATGTGTGCATGAATGAAACATAAGCGAGCCGCATTTTCCATTGTTAAACATTTTTGCAGCAGCCGCAGACGCTTATCTTTATACGCTTGTGTGTGTGTGTGTGTGTCTGTTTTTTTTGCGTTCTTCTTCTTCTACTTGCTGTTCATGCTTGTTGTTTGTGCTGTCAGAATGTGTTTGACTTTGTATAATAAAAAAGGCCTCTTTAAAAACATTAGCAACTTTTGTAGTGCCTAAACGCCCCGCTAAATGTGAGAAACGGCCACCAACAGCAGCCACTCAAAATTCTCTCATCCAACTCCTCCTCAGAGTCACATATGTACATAAATACAATTGTGCATACATAAGCCCCATCTACGCTTCCTGTTGGCCACCTGCCACAACGACACTCGTCGTATGCGTAATAACACTGCCAAAAATTACCTCACCAAAGTATTTTTCTATTTTTCTTATATACAAACTTCCTAGCTCGATAACCAATATTCGAAGAAAAGGTTCGAGATATGGAGATATTCGACTTATAGAGTTCTTTTTTTTAGGTTAATTAATTTTACTGCCACTCATTTAGCTCAAGTTAGAGAGAAACTCGAGTTATAGAAGTTCTAGTTATGGAAGTTAAACTGTATATCTCTGAACAAAGCTGAACTTTGAATTTCATTGACAATAGTTTTGAGTTTCAGTAATGTTAACAGCTTTTTGTTACCGTTTAACTAACGCTTTTGATAAAGTTTATTAAAGCTCATTGTTGAAATAGATCATATTATTATTATTGTCTAAAAAATATATTATTGTACGATTTCTGAATAATTTATATTCAGGATTGTTCTCAAAGTACTCAACTTTTTAATCGTACTGAAAGTGCCAAAAAATTTGTTTTCTTCTTAATGAATACTTTAACTACGCTGAATGTGCTGCAAATTTCTCGCAGTGTACTAAAACGCTGGAGCTTTAAGCGTTTTGCCACTGATACGTGCATGCATATGTTTCCTTTGAGCCCTTTAGCACATCTGCCCATTGGCAAACATGGCGACACACACTCACACACACATACACATACGGCAACCCCCTTCCCTATCTGCCTCTCCACTTGGTTATGTTCATGGCTAAATCATATTAAAGCCTCTAGCTGCTGTTTCCCTTACTGGCCACGTCGTTTGTTATGCCGCATGCAGCATGAAAATAGTGTCAGTTGAGTGTATTCCATATGGAAATAGGAGGTGTGAGAGAGAGAGACAAAGTCAAGCGTAGGTAGAGTAAGAGCAGCTGCTATAAAAGGGGATTCCCTTCGTACACTAGACACGCACAATTATGTTAACATATTTATAACAGACTCAGTTATGATGACGATGACATAGATAAACTTATAAATACATGTCGAGATTTGTTTTCATCTATTATTAGTTATTTTCCATCTAGTTATTTTCCTGAATTTTAAGAAATTAAGTACCAAATAATTATCTGGTTGACTGAGAAAGTATTGTGAGAGTATTATGAGAAAGTATTTATTTATAAGTGAAATTGATTTTAGATAAATTTATTTTAACATTTTTATCAAAATCAAAAAGAAAAGTTAGTCGCCAAGTAAAAAATAAATAGAAGTACATTGATAGACAGCTTGTCTATAAGTTTGGCGCCTTCGTTTAGGGGTAGAACCGAACACTCTGCCCTTTGGCTGTAAATCAATTTGCAAATTTGTATAGGGGATTCCCCTCGGGCTGTCATTTTGAGTTCATTTTCATTTGCATTGTCCGGCTGTCCATTTGAGATTGCCGCTAGGTTCCCTCCCTCTCCGTTAATTTGTCCTGCTGTCTCTGTATCTGTTTGTTTGTTTATTTGTTTGTTTACTTGTGGCTGTGAGTTACATTTAAATTCCTGATGCCATTTACACATGTCCAACATGACATAATCGTTTTTTGAAATTATTTAGAAAGCCCAAACTTGTACATAAACATTGATAAACACACACACACTTGCACACACACACTGAGATAGCGTTTTGGGGCCTCAAATGACATCTTTGGGATTTGATAATAAACTAATTTGCGCTGCGTTCCTCTCGTCGTTCAGTGTCATCTATTTTATTCATGAATATGCAATTAGTGTGCAAATTTAAGTGTGACTTTCGCTCTCGACTCGACTATTGCTCTATTTATTATTAACACTAAATGATTTTAAGTACTACTATTCAATTTCAATGCTTGTTGGCCATTTTTGTTATTGTTTCTGGCGTGACGCCAAATTAGGAACACCTAAACAACATTTGACCCTACTTCCTTGTCCCTTGTCCTTTTCTTGGAACCCCAGAAAGTAGACTATGGCATTTTTGTCGAAATGCCTGAGAGTCAAACAAGACATGAATTGGTCATGTTTCAAATAAAAACAACAACAACAACATCAAAATGGAAAAGGTCAAAGAATTTCGTATAAATTCACTTAGCTGGAAAGTGGAGCTTGAAACAATTTACGGTTCACATTTATACACCGTAGAACTACACAAAGGGCACTTATGACACCCATCAAGTTTCATGTAACAAGTCTGGAATTTTAAAACAGTTTATGAAATCTATTGAAAACTAAGTCAACCTTATGTTGGGTCAAAGCCATGCTGACAAGTGGACAGCACATTAATCAAGAGTTGGCAGCCCGATTTTAAATATTAAACGTTGTTGCTAGATTTTCAATAAATTATAAAGGTGGCAACACTGCAATGTGAATGAACTTTAGTTCAAACAACATGTTAAAGCAGCGGTGGGCACGAAATCTGAATTCGGGAGCACTACAACAACATCAACAACATAAAGCTATACTGTTCATGACCTGTTCATTGACAGCAACTGTTATTAACAGTACAGCAATTTGGCTTGCTAAATTTCTTGTATTTACTATTCGTTGATCATGTTTAATTAATAAAACGCCTTCAACATTTAAAAAGTTTAACTCCAAGAAAAGAAAATGAAAGTCAACTTTTAAAGTAATTAGCAGCAATTTGCTTGCATTTTGTTAAGCATCATTTATGTGCCGTATCATGTCATGTCATACGAGTAATTTTCGAAACAATTTTAATTACACAGATATTTGATTGCGAATAGCTTTCACAGCATGAAATGAAACCAATTGCTTTGTTTTTAACTCTCACCCAAGTAACACTAAAATTTCTAATTAACATTCGTGTTAAATGTTTGCCTAATTAGCGTTACAACTCTATTGAAAATGCATTGTGGCGATCAGTTTAATAACAAAATTCAGTTAACGTCCTCGTAATGGTCTAATAACTGGGCAACAGCTGCAATAGAGATTTCGTAGAGGTTTAAGATTTGGCCAAAAATAATTAATTGACGTTTCGTTTTCGCATTACAGTTCTTCACACCTCGGCGAGTTTAGCGTTAAACGAGAGCTGGGATCCAGACGTCAGGTGAGCTTAAGATAAATCTAATAAATAATGCAAAATATTAATAAATGGTATATTTTCTGCAGAGACGATATGGAAATGATGTTGAATAAAATAGTTCCCGAAGGTTTGCCCTACAGGCATTCGTGCGAAGGACCCGACGATATGGTAAAAAATATTTATAACGGAGAGCGAAAATAACAGTTGTGATTATTTGAATTGATGAAAACCAGATTTGTTTTATAAGTTCCAGAATTGGGAATATTTTTGCCTTTTTGACAGGGACCGCAAATAAGAGTAATGAGAAACTGGATAATATTTTATTTTACATTTTTATTTAAAAATTATAGAATAAAAGTTATTTTTCAATTTTATTTTTTATTATAAAAATTAAAAATACCTTATTTTTCAATTTTTATTTTAGCAATTGAAAACAAAATTTATTTTTCAATTTTTATTATAATGTTTTTTTTTAACTTTTACTATAAAAATTGAAGATTAATTCTTTTTTTCAACTTGAAGAATAATTCTAATTTTCAACTTTTATTTTCAATTGCTAAAATACCAATTGAAAATAAGAGTTAAATTATAATTTTTTAATAAAAATTGAAATTTAATTATTTTTTTATAATTTTTTTATTTAGGATGAAAAATAAGAGCTTTCATTTATTTTTTTTTTTTTGATAAAAAGTAACAAATAACTTTAATTTAATTATTTATATTTTAAAAATTAGAATCGTTACGGCTCCTGCTTTTTAAACTATTATAGCTGTTATTACGGTCTCTCATTTATTAGTTTTAAAAAGTATTTTTTTATTAATAATTTGATATACTTTTAGCCCGCGCACGTGAAAGCCTGCTTTTTGGGCAGCTCACTGACAATCCCCATTACCGATGGCAAACTATCGCTGGGCACATGGCAGGGCGTTTGGCTGTGCGAGCATCGGGATCAGGCCGGCAGCCGTAAGCTGGTCATCACGCTAACCGGTTGTCCAAGGGAGCAAGCTGTGCGTAGTCCGTTGTCACCCGTCTCGCCCATTGCGAGTACCTCCAGTTAGGGGCGGCCTCGCTCCACCCGCGACAGCCGGTAATCGCGGGGGAGCGACAATAATGACATCATTTCGTCGAGGAAGTTGATTTTACAAAAGAATTTAGCTAGGGCAACCGCACAGCAGCGAGCAGCGGCCGTTATAGCCGCTGGACGTGGCTTAATTGGACATGCAACAGCATCCGTTGCAGCACCGCCAGCACCACCCAATGGTGGCAGTAGTATTGGTAGCAGTAGTGTTGGCAGTGTTGCAAGCGTTGATAGCAAAACGAATCGTTTGCTGTTGCGACAGCGTCTCCATTTGAATCTCAATTTGAATGTTACCGAGACGCTGCAGGATGGCGTTGATATTGATGATGTTGATGAGGATGTCTGTGATGAAGATTTTGATGATGACAACGATGATCATGATGATTATGATTCAGTTACAATAATCGATGATCAAATTGTTAGCAGCAACTTTAATGCAGATGTCGTCGATGCTCAGGGCAGTGGGCGTCGCCGTGTTGGTGATAATTTACAAACCGTCACAACAGTGCCTCAAACCAAACAACAACTAAGACATAAGATCACCGCAGCAACAACAGCAGCAACAACAACAACAACAACAACCAGCTCATCAGCAGCATCAAGCGCATTAGCTAAATTCAATCGCATTATCGAATCTGTAAATCTGGAAACACATCGAGCCTCTGCAGCGTTTAGTAGCGCAACGTTGCAGCAACGTCTAGCGTTGGCCTATCCAGAATTGCAGCAACAGCAGCAGCAGCAACAACAACAACAGCAGCAGCAGCAACACGATATGCGACAAATCGACAACCTCCCACGTAGCACAAGTCGTGGCATTGCCGTCGTTAGCACTCCATTAACATTGCAAGCACTAGACACAATAAAAACCAAGACGATGGCAATGGAACTACAACAACAACAGCAACAACAACACGACGCCGCTGATCAAACGAAACGAAATGATGTGCATTATTTGTTGAAACAGTTAAATAGTTTTAGTGATATAGAAGAAATAGAAATTGTTGATATGAAGCAAAGACAACAGCAGCAACGACAGCAGCAACACAAGCCACGGCAGCAGCAGCCGCAGCAGCAGCAGCAACAACAACGCACAACGAAAGCAGCTGCAGCCAGCTCCCTGGAGCTAATGCCCATGTCGTCCTCCATGCAGCCCATACCGGGCTCACCCTCGACACAATCGCACAAGGGCAACTTTAGGGGCTACAGCGATGGCGGCGATGTTGGTGGTGGTGATGCTGTTGCCGGCAGCTCAACACGCTTGCAGTTTGATGATTATTTATTTGAGTCCTGCCATTATCTGGAGACAAACTACTTTGCCGCTACCTATCGCACTGCCATGGTCGAGAGCAGCTCGCACGAGTTTCGCCCATCGACCACAACGCCAACGAGCACACGATCCGATAGCTTTGAGCTGCACGAATTGGAGCCGCCAAGTGTTATTTGCAAGGCAGCTCCAACCATGCTGGCTGCATCGCCGCCGCCTTATCATCGGGCCGAGGCGCGTATGACCAGCAGCGGTGTGCAGACCGAGCTGACGGTCGATTCTCTGGCGCAGCTAAGCAAAAGTTCCAGCTCCAGTTCGGGCTGCAGCATGCCACGGGTGCCGCCCTTCTTCATATGCTGCTACACGCCCATCGATCGATGGCGTGCCAGGCGACTGGGTGCGGCAGCTGCCGCCAAGCGAGCTGGCCCCGAGAAGAATGGACATGCTGTCTGACGGCCAATAAAACTGACAAACTGACAGATTGACAAACTGGCAAACTGGCTGCGCTGTTTCATTTGCGATATCAACAAGAGATTCCATTTCAAAGACAGTCGTTTAATATATATTTACTTACACTCTGCCTAATAATCATTCCAAAACAACATGTACAACTTTTTATACACTATTCAAAATTTAGAACAGAATTTGGCATACACACATACACAAACACACCCGTTCACACACAACATTCGCACATTTTTGCAATACACAAAGTAATGAAAAATAGATAATGAAAGGTAAAACAATAAACATTTTGATAGACTAAAATCGCAAATCATTTGAAATGTTGTATAAATAATGAAATGCAAAGTTTAAGCAGTATGTAATTATAATTAAACTGTAATTGAATTGTTTCAATAAACTAAAATACCAATAATATAATAAAATTATGAAAATTAATGCAAAATATTGTTAAAATGCGCAAAAAAGAAAAACAGAAAAATCAAATTGTAGCCAGCAGCAGCAAGTATGCAAAAAAAACGTGAGACAGTGAGAGCTTGTATAGTAAGTTGTTTAATAAATAACAATAAATACATAAATAATATGACTTTGTTAACTGAACAGAAGAAGCGAACGCCAAATTCAATTTTAAATAATGTCAATTTTAATTTTTCGTCCGTTTCGTCTGTAAGATAATCCTCAATATTAACAGATGCAGAATAATCCTAGATTTTATTATGATTTTCTTTAAGGGCAAATAAGCAACCAATGCAATTGTTACATCAATTAACACTATAATCATAACAATATTATTTTATATGTTATATGAACAGAAAATGGAATTGTTAGACATAATTTTCTTTTTTCAATATGTTTGTGAACCCAAGAAGCAATATTAGTTTTTAAATTCTGGTAAAGACGTAGAATTTGTCAATTTTGTTCTAAATGCAAGTAAACTATTCCATGAATTAATATGAATAATTATAAACATACACATAATATCACTAAGCTGATAGATGAAGCCGACACGCTTTAGTTGAAACAATTTGAACCACAATAAAAGCTAATTTTATTTAATTACAGAGTTTTATTGAATTTAAGAAATTGAAACAAAGCCTTGATTTTTAATTTCGCATATCACATTATTGGATAGCTAGCAAATAGTGAAAGTAATTTCAGGTTTTTCAGCTCAGTTCTTCCAAAAATACAAAACGAAAACCAAACAAATTAAACCTAAATGAAACTTTTATGATAAATAAAAACAAAATACACAAAAGAAACCAAACAAATGCCTTTTACATGCCCACACGTACACTAATAAAAAAAAACAAAACAAAAATAAAGACAATGGAAAAACATGAGATAAAATATGAAATGAAAACAAAAAAACTAAGCTAAACGTAAAGGAAATGTGTTAATCAAGCATAATTATCGATTGGGAAGTGTTCAGTTAAATTTTGAATAAATTAATATTAGCAACATGTTGATTGTTGATCGAATGAATGGCATAACTTGTTGACAACAATGGTTGAGTGTGGCTAAAAGGTTAGCTAAACAAATAATATCTATTGTTGTATGTTTTATTCTGATGCGCACGAAATATAATAAATAAACTAATTAATACAAATACAAATTACGTGCAATGAAAAATGTAGCTAATGGTAAAAATTTTGTAAACTTTTTGATATGTGATGATGATTTGAATAAATTAAAACCACAAAAAAATACATAAAATAGCCATAGATATTTAAACTAATACCAAAAATAAATTATAATAAACTAACGTAGCGCAACGCAAATTTAGTGCATAAATAAACTAGAATAAACAAAAGATGATATAAAAAAAGCTAGTTCAAGTATGTTAAGTAAAAAAAGAGATAAACTTGTTATACAATAAGTGTAGTCTCGGCAAGCCGAAGCACATGTCTGGCCCTTCCCTCCTGTTTTGTTTTGGGATACAAGTAATTTACAGATCTGTTCCAGAATGTTGATTTCATTTAATTTCGTTGCTTTTGATGGTGATTTTGATATTGGGAGGATTTTGGGAGGGGCTAAATCTAGCAATATTCATGGCAATTCAATTGTATTAACGACATTGATAAATCTGAAAGTGTAAGCAAATAATTTAGCGAGCATTTTGTAGGAAAGTGTAGTTAAAAACTATATATAATAATATAATATAAATAATTATTTAATATCAAATTGAATAGTAAATCTATGTGCATAAGTAGCAAAATATTGAATTGTAAATAGATTTTTATTGTACACGTTGGGTTTTTTCTGTTTCGACCAGAACTAACAATTGTTAATGATGATTATTTCAACTAATGCAATATAAGAATGATTATTATTTTGGTCTTTCAAATACAACAACAAACTGTTGGATAACATATTAAAATACAAACACACATACACACACACACAACCACACACACGAAAAAGCTTTAAATAATTTAATTACAAAATACATTATATAGATATGAACAGTAATAATTTTGATATCATTATCATTAATAAATTCCATTGTAGATACATACTTGTATTGAAACAAATTAATTAATTATTTAATTAACTAGCCAGCTAAGTCAATGTCGCCTAATGTGAGTTCTATAAGCATAAATAAAACAAATATATAAATAATAAAAAAACATAACAAACACATACACAACACACACATAAGAACTATAAAAATGCAACTACTTTTCAAATAACATCAAAAAAACAAAAAAAAATACTACATATTTAAATAAATGCAAAAACTAAAACAGGCCTGCATAAACCACAATACAACACATAACACACAACATCCACAACAACAAAAAGATCAAGACAAACAACTGAAAAACACACAAAGCTTTTATAAAACTATTTAAATATATATATTTAAAAAAACAAAAAAAAAAATAATAATCCTGCCAAGTAACATTCGAATACCTGCTTGATGAAGAAGATACACCCGCTTTTGCTAAATAAAACCAAAAACGAAAACGAGAAAATTTAATAAATACATGATAAAAATAAAGTTAAAAAAATAAATAAATGAAAGGCTAAATACGATTTTTATACTTTCGATATAATGATTTTTTATACTAAACGTAAACTCTTTGAAATGAAATCAAATACGAAAACGTAAACGAAAACTAAACGATTTTTTGGGGTATCAGCAAAAATCGAGAACACGCCATTTCGAGTGTAACGTATTTTTTAAAAAACGGATTGATATTGATTTGATGCAAAAATCGTACTTATAGTCATATATATACTATACATACGTATGTATACATATTATATATATATACATATATACAAATCTACCCTAACTGCAACTATGGAACGAGAGCACAAATTTTGTTGAACAAAAAACAGACAAACACATACACATGCATACACACAAATACTAGGATTCAAATACTAAAAAAGAGAAATCATTTTTTTAAAATATCACTTTCAAGAACAACAACAACAACACACACACAACAATACTTATATACAAATCCTCAAGTTGTATGTATGTATCTAGCTAAAGAATCGCACAAATTGGTCAAGGAAGTATGCTTTTTGGAACGCCCCCTTAAGCTATACAACTCCCACAACCATGCCCACAAAAACACTTAACTACAGCAGCAACAATTTCTAGTTAAATATATATCACATATTTTCAGCCTATAAACGCGAATTTGTAAATATATATCTATGTATTTATTAATTTTACCTAACTAAAAAAACCAAAACAAAAAAAAGAAAACATTTTTCAACTTTCATTTAATAACTTGAGTTTTCTCCTAATTGCATTTGCATGTGCACAATGTGTCTCAACAAACAACAAAATAAATAAAAAGGGTATTTACATAAGCTAAAATCCCAAGGCATTGAACACATGGTGCATATCTATCATCTACTTATGTATTAGATATCAAACAAAGAAGCATACTTTAAAGTTTAAACGAAGATGAAGGTCAACTACAATAAAAATGAGCAAGCGGAAAAAAGAATATTAAAAAGATGAAAATATAAAAAAACACTAGTGCAATAAATAACAAATTATTCGGTATAAATGTAAAATTAAAAATACATTTAAGTAAACGCTTTGTAAAATACATATAAACCATTTATTAAAAATACAAAAAGAAAACAAAATGGAAAACAAAAAAGAAGAAAAGAAATAAACCACTATTGAGTAAATAAAAAGCGTTATGCATTGACATTGACACACGTGATTCGATATCTCATCTTATAAGCATAAATCAATAAGAAAACAATAAAGAATAAATTAAAGAAACATCTCCATTTTATAAGTACTGTACAAGTTCATTGTAATTGCATCGCTAAGTAAGTATTACAAATTTCAAATTCTGTTTATTGAATAGCACGTCCAACGCCATCAAATGCCTTCTCCTTGTGATCGGCTGCATTGGCACGTGCCTCATAGTTGCAAATGGTGACGCCGTGATCATGCGCCTTACTGAACTCACCGCGAAGACCTGCAAAAAGAATGATCTAATATGATATTGTAAGATTTGTATGAAAAGTAGACTGACCAATGTAATAAATGCGCGTGTTGTCATCACCAAAATTACTGGGAAAATACAGCGACAAATGATGCACCGAGGAAAAGGTCACAACTCTGTGAATATAGAAAATGTTTTTAATTATTAATTTTCATTTTTAATCCGATTAAAAAGATTACAAATTAAAGGTCTTCATGTCTGCATTCAAAACGTCAAATGAGACATTTAAGACCAACTGAATTTAATGAGTTCAGCTGCGTCTTCGAATGAATTGAATGAATGAATTGAAACCGAAAACTTCAAATTCAAAAAAGGCAGAGTGAATTGAACGACGAAATAACTAAAAAAATCGAGTGAGGGGGATTAGTGTCGAAATTTTTGTTTCTTTTTATTAAATGTAAAAATCTAGTCACGAAAGCATGCGTATGCCCCAAAATTTCTGATATCCAATTTTGTGACGAACAATTTTAACCGTAGCATATAAATTATTGCAAAAATAATTAGTCGTATTCTGAGTAATCTGAAAATCTTTGCTTTATTTATTTCATTCGTTTCTCATTCACTCGATGCCGTTCATATGAGTACTCATATTAATGTCAAAAATTATTATTTAATAATAAGAACCGGATCTTTGAATTTATTACACTCAGAGAACTGAATGAAACTCACGAGTACTCAGAGACGCTCATGTTTGAATGCAGCCGTGCATACCTCTATTACAAATATAACAATATTATGATTATTATATTTATTTACTTTTTTTTTCTATTTTTTCTATAAAGTCACTTACTTTGGTGAGTATTCGATTTCTCCGCGCACATCGCGCGTCAGCTCGAACTCCTGATCCGCTTTGCCGTGCGCATCATCGAATGTCATCTTGGGTCGATTCTTGAAACTGCCAGCAGAATAAGAAATCATAAGTAATCATAATAACAACATTGGATATACGCACATTTTGACTCTGTTGGGATGGGAATCATCGTTGGCTCCGCAAATAATAATGCCCTTTAGCTTAATGTTGCCGGTGAACGGTATATTGAACAGGAGCTCCTCATCAGCATCGCTTTGCACATACTACAAACGAAAGGATGGTTCATATAATATGTCTATGACAAACTGTAATCCCACCTTGCTCATGTCCTGACGCTTTTCGTATGGCTTAAATACAGTTTTGCCGCTGCCGTCAGTCTCTTCGTTCAAACATTCCGTATTTTCGAGGTCGATTTTTGTATACAAACTGTATTCGATGCCCATTTCCAGTGCATGATCGACATCGGTCGCCTCGTGACCGCAGCCGTGTCCATGATCGTGGGAATGACCGTGTGGCATATTTTAAGTTAACAACTTTAAGCAAAATAATAAACAATGTGACAAGAATTTAATGCAAGTAATTGTTGAATGGTTTTGTGCATATTTATCGATTGTTACTTTATCGATAGTTGGACAAAGCTCTAGGCGATAGTTTTCAGTGCATACTCACATTTCTAATAAAATATCGTAAGTTTCGAAAAAAAGGCGCGAAAAAACTAAAAAGAGAATTGTATATCAATAAAAAAAAAGCTAAAAGGCAGTTAAAATTAAATTTATTGTTTAAGACTTTATTCTTAATTAACATTTAAATTGTTCTATTTAGTTAAAACTAACAGATTAAAATCAAATAGAAATTTTCTTGTGTCATAGCGAAGAATATTAATTAAAAGCGCTTTTACACTGAGACCGTCTAGCAAAAAAACACTTTCAATGTACATAAACGGGCTTAAAACAGCAGCTAATTCGTTTTCGAAGTATTTTATGGTTGCTGCATGACAGTGCGCACATATTGAAGCACATCCTGGTGCACCAGAATGCCCATGTGATCGACACCCTGAAGCGCTAGCGTCGATATCGGAGAGCTTGTGTATCCCGACCAGTGTTGACAAGCGCGCAGAGACCGTTGATTAACCGTGCCATCGCCAATTCCCATAACAAGTTTCGGGGTTTCCCCCGCTATGCTGTCCTTTTTGTACTGCAATCTGTCAAATAATATTGAGTGAATGATTGGGAAAAAGTTGCATCTTGAGGACTTACCTCTCCACTGTGCTGACACCATCTCCATAGAGGCAGTGCAGCTCGACATCCGGAGGACTAAAGTTTTGTGTGTAGCGCATCGTGTCCTTGCGCATTTCCCAGCCAGTTTTGTAATCGATGTCATTGAAGAA
Organism: Drosophila recens; assembly: GCA_037043495.1. NCBI lineage: Eukaryota > Metazoa > Arthropoda > Insecta > Diptera > Drosophilidae > Drosophila > Drosophila recens. Next base: position 17,922 of record JBAMBJ010001442.1, on the reverse strand, counting down.
CTGCTCCAACTGTGCCATGGTATAATTGCGCGAAGGTGTCGCCGCCAGCACCTCGGAGGGTTTCCAGAAGAGCGGCGATGGCAGCAGCCAAGCCGTCGACGGATGCGAAATTTGCTCAGCTCGCAGTATTTTAGCGCTCAACGCAAAGGAGTCCAAGTCATCACCCATGGCGAACACCTTGATCGCCTTCATGCTGCCCGCCCAGGCGCCCGCGAGGCTGATTTGACGGCGCACATATTGAGTCTTCCACTCCAGAGTTTGTTCCTGCAGGAACACCAATGTCATGGGGCTGCCCATGCTGTGCGTTATAAATGTGACGGCCGTGCGGTTGTTCGCCTCATAGGCGTCCTCCACCAGCTGCTTCAGATCGATAAAGAATTGTTTGTTCTCATCTGAAAGAAATATAAAAATTATTCAAAAAATAATAATAAATTATTCAAATTTTAAATTTACTTGGCGCTCGTCGAAAATCGTAAGGTGCTCCCAGGATATTATGACGTCGTTCGTATCCCAGCTCGACCAATACATTGGCAATGTCCTTGAAATATGCACCAGCCTTATTGTGAGTCGGATCTATCCACTCCACAACCTCGGGATCACCCCAGCCGGGAATGCGCGTCTCCACGCCGGGAGTGTTGTGCGTTGTTCGCGTTATCTTATCATAGTAAAGCTTCACATTGTCTATCCAACAGAAGACCATGGGTATCACCAACTGTTCCAGATCTAGCCATAGGTTATACCAGTCAGCATGCTTCTGACATATGAGATATGGTGCGTCCGCTTTGTTTAAACGCGCTTCTACCTGAGATCCGCCATCGCCTGGTACTGAAATTTGAATACATATGAATATTTATATGTCAACTATGAAACAACTCAGAAAATTCCATTAACTTTAGTGTAAATTATTCCATATTCGAATGTCGAAAAATATTACTCAGAATACGAAAATTCAGAAAAAAAATCAGGTATCCCAAATTAGGAATCTAATAATTGGGAATCTAAAATTGGGAATCCCAAAGAAAGAATTTTACCAATGACAGGAAAACCAAAAATACTTTTCCCAATTTTGTTTTTCCAAATTTATTTTTCCTAATTTTTGTACTCTTAGGCCCGTTTTTTCAATGTCTAAATAAGGTGTTTGATAATTATTGAAATTGACGTAAAATGTATAGAAATTAATGTCAAATTTCAAATTATTTGTTGAATAAAGCTTATATGTACATTGAAAAAACGGCCCTGAAAGTTTTTCTTAATTGAAATTTCTAATTTATGATTCCTAATTTTTTCTTCCTCATTTTGGATTCCTAAAATTGAATTCATTGTTTCTTTTTCTTCTTTTTTAAAACTCCTTAATCAAGTTTCGGAATTCGGATAAGGTAATAAATATAACAATATTAAAAATTTAAATTTAAAAAAAATTAAAGATATTTATTTACGTGACTTTTTTTTACCATAAAAAATAAAAATTATGATTTTTGAACTTTGTCAAAAGGGTAAAAAAAAAAGTAGAAGAGACCCCCTAAAAATTGATACGTCAAATTTCATCATAAATTGCCCTCTATTTGTTAGTATTTTTTATTTTTTTAAAAAAAATTATCCGCGAAGGGTAAACAATTACCAGAGTTACTTGACTAACTGTATGAATGACCGTGACCTTGTTTCCTTGTCTCTCTCTTTCTCCAATCAATACCTACCAAATATAACAGGTGATAGCTGTGGTTCCTTCGGTGGCGGTGGCGGCGGTGGTGGGGGCGCCTTGCCTTTTTTACTGAATGGCCAAAAGCAGTTGCCCTCACTAATTAATGTTATGAAGAGCAGCAGGCCGAAGAATATGATGATATTACAGTGGAGCTTCATTGTTATTATTATTATTGTTGTTGTTGTTGTTGTTGTGCGAGTGACTGTTCCTCAATTTATACCGAGGCTCAATTGACTGTTCGGTCAGATAAAGGTAATTATGTTATTAAGGTCTACTGTTGTCACAAGCAAATGAATCACCTCCACAATATTAACAGCAATTTATACTTAAATATGCAACACATATATGTACACTTTTAGCAACAACTCCAAAACTTAATTGACTATTAAATCTTCAACTGTAACTGTAACTGCAATTGCTTGCAATAGCGGTTGTTTTCCGCATCTGAATATGGCGCGATCTTGAGTCTGCTGTTTGTTGTTGTTGCTCTTGCTGTGGCGTTTTCATAAACAAAGAAATGTTTTCGCAGACTTTGCTTGTTATCAATTCCAATATCACACACTTTGTTATTGTTACGACTTTTTGCGCAGCTGCTTTCCAGTGTTGTGGGATACTCAATTTTTGTTTTTTTTATTGCACATTGTGGTGACACTGCTGCAATTGGACTAAAATGAACGAAAAAAGGAACGGAACATGATCTAAAATCAGGGATTGATTAATCGATGTAAATCGATTGCGCGCTAGATTTTGAAGTGATAATTTGAAATTTCCAAAAATCAATTTAAAATTAGATAAAAACAATTTTATAAAAACAACAAAATACAAAATTTTGTAAAATAATTAAGTTTAATCTAAAATTGGTTTGGTGTATTTCGCTCTTTGCGTTGCCAAGTTGAGTAAAAAATGTTGGAAAAAATCTTAAATATCCGAACAAATTTCAACAAAAATTTGGTTACATTTTCAAAATTCTAGCTTCAAAATTAAGAAAGTTCCATTTTTTGCTCAGTTTTGAAAATGCGAAAAGTGGGGCCGCGAGGGGCTGCCACCTTTTTTTTTTTGGCAGTCTTAGCCAGGGCTGCCACCATTTTTAAGTCCGGGCTGCCAGATGATTTTTTTTCCGGTCGGTACCGGCAAATTGCATTTTTGCTGAGCGCGTTCAAAGGCGAATGATTGGCAAATTATTAACCTCAATTGAAATTGTATAGAGGGAGGAAAGCAGAATGCAGGAGCTGTTCAGCGTGCCGCTGTCGGACGTGAAGAAGGAGCTGCGGCGCGGTGTGATCGAGTGCTCGAAGCGCGGCTTGCTGCACAGCACCAAGTGGCTGGCGGAGATGCATCACGGATTAAGCGACGTGCAGATCGACAATGCGCCGCCCGAGGACGACCGTTCGTTCAGCGAGTGCCAACTGGAGGGCATTGCGCCCGCCGAGTACAGCGAGTACTTTCTGGCCAAGAGCTACTACGATGTGCGGGAATACGATAGGGCGGCACATGCCGTTAGGAACTGTGAGTCGGATGTGCCGCGCTTTTTGCATCTATACGCCACGTACATGGCGAAGGAGAAGCGTCGCCTCGACTCCACCACGGATCAAGCGAATCTCAATGAGCCAAATCAAATGCGTGATCTGACGGATTTGTTGGCCACACTGCGATCGGAATACGGACGCAGTCGCTTGGATGGCTATGGCATCTATCTGTATGGTGTGGTGCTCAAGGCCTTGAATCTGAATCAGGCAGCCGAGCAGATGCTTCTGAATGCCATCAGTCTGGTGCCCATGCTGTGGAGTGCATATCTGGAGCTATCGCCGCTCATCATGGAGAAGAAGAAGCTGCTGAGCCTGCAGCTGGGCAAGCACTGGATGCGCCATTTCTTTATGGCGCACACCTATCTGGAGCTGTACTTGAACGACGACGGGCTCAAGATATTCGAGGATCTGCAGACGGCGGGATTCAGCAAGAGCATCTACATAACATCACAAATGGCGCTGGTCTATCACAACAAACGAGGTGGGCCAATGGGAAACTTATATTGTCAACATTATCAATAATTAATAATTCTTGCAGATGTGGACAAAGCCATTGAGCTGTTCCAGGCGTTGCTGGAGAACGATCCCTATCGCCTGGACAATGTCGATACCTATTCCAATTTGCTGTTTGTCAAGGAGATGAAAACCGAAATGGCCCAGTTGGCCCACAAGGCCGTGAGCATCAACAAGTATCGACCGGAGACCTGTTGTGTCATTGGCAACTATTACAGCATACGCTGTGACCATCAGGTGGCCATTTCCTACTTCCAGCGCGCACTGAAACTCAATCCCAAGTATTTGGCAGCATGGACGCTGATGGGCCATGAGTTTATGGAGCTGAAGAACACAAATGCGGCCATTCAAAGCTATCGCAAGGCGGTGGAGGTCAACAAGCGAGACTATCGCGCCTGGTATGGCCTGGGACAGGCCTATGAGATCATCAAGATGCACTATTATAGTTTGTATTATTTTAAAATTGCACATCAGCTGCGTCCGTACGATTCCCGCATGCTGGTGGCACTCGGAGAGACTTACGAGAAGCTGGAGAAGTGCGAGAATGCGGTGAAGTGTTACTGGAAGGCATGTGATGTGGGTGACATCGAAGGCATTGCCATGTACAAGCTGGCCAGCCTGCACGAGAAGCTGGGCGACCATGAGACGGCCGTGCATTGTTACCTGCTGTACTGCGAGGACGAGCGAGCTGCCACCGACAAGCAGAGCCTCTATCAGGGATTCATGACGCTGGCCAACTACTATGAGAAGAAGGGCGACTACGAGCGAGCTGCCTGCTATGCCTACAAGTGCCTGGACTCGGATGATGTAAGTTTTAGAAGATTATATGGACTTAAAGGGCGGATTCTCATTGTATTTACATTTATACAGCGTAAGAACGAGGCGAAGGCGTTGCTAAAGACCATCGATTGGAGGCGCAGTGCCGAGGAGAAGAAAAAGAAGAGTTCAACAACAACAACAACGATGGCGAATGCAGAGACCAGTTCCGAGGAGGAAATGGAATGGGAGCAACTGGATGCGCGAGCACGTGGGCCATTCACCTCAACAGACGATGGTGGCCAGACGACAACGACAACAACAACAACCACAACAACTGCCACGGCGACAGCAACAACAAGTTCTTCATCATCATCAGCTTCGACGAGCTCACGACAGCCTCGAACCGTAGCCGAGGGCGTGCGTCGAGCACAGTCCGGTCAAAGAAGTTCCACAGCTCCAGCTGCGAACAGCACAACAACAACAGCGACGGCAACAACGACAACAAGGATCACTTTGGAAGCGCCTGCCACATCAGCAGCTGCATCGGCGGCAGCTGTGGCCGCAGCACTGGATGAAACCACAACCTCAGCGGCGGAGGTAACGCCAACAAGCTCCGAGCAGCAGGCGAACAACGATGGCAGCTCCATGGAAATATCCAGCGTGTCCATCGACTAGAAATTGGAAACCTTATGTTGAAAATTGCATGAACTAATGAACTCAGCTAAAGTGCAACTTAAATCGCATTGATTCCTTATCTCTAAGCAAAGCATCGCCATCCTCGATTAAAACTCAGGTTTAACATAGCATCAAGAATTTCACTTGCATCAAAAAATCCATGGATTGATAGTCTAATAAAATTAATTGAATAATGAATTGAAATTTAATATAAAACATACTTTTTTTTTATTTGGTTCAAAAGAGATAGCGAATACAGCGAATACAGCCAAATATAGCCAGGGAAACTATGCGTACAAAAAAATTCTTGAGTGACTGCTAAAAAAAATTTCAAAAATCTCTTCGCTAGTATTTTTTTATAATATTTTGCAAATTGCTAAAAAGCCACTTTTTGTGGGAAAAGTAGGATAAATGGGTTAAATTGTAATTTTTAGGATTCTCAAAAAGTTAAAATAATACTAACAGACAATTTTAGAATTGTTTCAAGATTTTCTTTGCAACAAACAAATAAAAGTTGAAAAGTAGACGTTCATAAAAATTAAAAACGGAATTTAAACGACCTTTACAAATATATTTTGTTTACTATGAAGATTTGACTTACAATAGCTGTTAAAGTAAAAAAAAAGTTGTATGCATAGTTTTTCTGGCTAGTGTAAGTATTTTATAATTTACTATTATAAATATTATAATGTTAACGATCCCCGTTAAAAACTAATTTTCCTACTTCCCTTGGCACTTGGCCTAGACCGTTACCAATTAGAGAGCTCGTTTCACGACCACACGCAACGCGATGTTGAAGCCGATCAACAAGAGGAGCAACATTAAACCCAAAAATGCCAGATCCCAGCCAAATTCATCACCAGCCATTTCGAATTCCTTGAGAAACTTCTCCGATGAATTGAAGAAACAAAAGTCCGCTTTACATGGCAGTTGGCCACGATCATAGCCGTAGATGGATCGCATGAGACCCTCGAATATGTAGCGAAAAAAGGAAACATCGCAGAGTGGACGCAGGAACCAGGACAATTCGCGCATGTGTATGAAAAAGCCCGAGAAGAGCAGAAATGGTATGGTTAGAGATGGTACCAAAAACATGGACATCTGCAGGTTGCACAGTGTGCCAGAGATGACGCCAATAAAGTGTCCCAGAAATGCGGTCAGCACACAGATGCTCCAGGCCATGGCAAAGCGATTGAATTCCGGCGGCTGACCGGTCATAAAATAACAAATGCCAATGAAAAGCGTTGGACAGGTCAACTGCATGGGCAAATCCGCCAGCACCTTGGATATGAAGTAGGCCCGCAGGGAGTAGCAGCCATTGTAATACTCCCGGATGAACACCGAAGAGTCCTGGAGGACTAAGAGTATAGATGGCATAGCATTGCCAATGAATACAAATAGTATGATGAAGAATAAGCAGGAGACATTGCTAATCACTTTGGCGGCATCGTTGCCAATCTGCCAATAGACAACGCCCAGCAGCAGAGCCACCACAATGTGCATCAGAACGCGCAGCTGCACAGCCATCTGTAAGCAGATCAAGGATTTAATTAATTGAGTAAGCATATTTAAGTTATTCTCTTACCATATCCCGCGACATGACATGCAGATGTCGCTTGAGCAGCACACGCAGCTGAGTGCAGAAATCCACCCGCTCCTTGGGTCTGATTAACTGCAAATCATCCGCAGTTGAGTCCGTAATCTTGATGAGCGCTGCTGAAATACAATTGAGGCACACAAACGGCACAGATACAGCAATAGAATTGGAGTAGCAGTTGAACAATCACAAATGGAAACAGAAACACAGAAACAAACACATTTGATGATGATTAGCAACAGACACAACGATTACCACACACTCAAGATGCACTCACTCTGCTCGTCGGGAGTTGCCTTCATGAAACTCTGGCGACTGTCGTATCTGGCCTTGTTCTGGGAGATCAGCGTTTCGCAGCTTTGATTCGATGATTCGCTGCCAACTTCCAGCACTAAATGCAAAAGAAGAGATAAGTCAATACCCTAAATCTAAATCTTAAACTGTTATGTATTGCAAGTTGGCGCCACAATGTCGCCTTCTGCATTCTCAAAGAGAAAATGACAACTCTAGGCTCTCAGAGACTATGAAAACTAGAGCAAATAAATTTGGCACACAGACTTTTATAAGCCCCACGCAGATCAAGTTTGTTTCAAATTTTTGCCACGCCCCTTCCGCGTCCGCAAATCGCGAGAAGCCACCACACGCAAAGTTTTCAAGATATTAGGATTCTTTTACTAATTAACGTTAACTACTATTATTCCCTATCATTCTACTAAATCGTAACGAGATCGAACAAATAGAAATGGCTGATTAAAGCTCTTAAGCAAGGTAAGTGCCTAAAAGCATACAATAAAAAATATTTTTTCATTATTTAAGTAAGTAACGGGTATCCTATAGTCGGGAGCTCGACTATAGCCTTTCCCACTTGTTTTTTTGTACAATTTTTAGAAGGTGACACAACTGATTTATAAAAGCTTTACATTTTTTGAAAGTTTTAAATTTTATATATTTGGGCTTCAAAACTTTGTGAAAATTCTAAAACTAAATTTTGTAAATTATAATTTTTGAACTTTTTAGCAGTAATTGCAAATATGTATATAAATACAATATTAAAGGAGTTTTTGGCTGCCCACACCTGCTGTAAATCAGTAAATCTGCTTACCAAAGTCGCCGGGATTGTAATATTGCGGACAACTGAAACCTGCCGTCTTGAAGCATTCCAACATTTCGCTCTGTGGACCTGAGTACAGCACCTCGCCGTTGGAGAGCACCAGGATGTCGTCGAAGAGTTGCATCAGCCTGGAACTGGGCTGGTGCACCACACAGACCACAATCCTGCCCTGGTGGGCCAGTTTCTGCAAATAGCACATCACTTGGTAGCTGGCGACGCTGTCCAAACCACTGGTGGGTTCATCAAAGAACATTATGGGCGGATTGGTGATCAACTCAATGCCAATGGAAAGACGCTTGTGCTCGCCGCCGGAAATATCGCGCACCAACGTATGACGGCAGGATTGCAGATTCAGCACGTCAATAATCCCATTCAGCTGTGAATTATGGAAAATTATAAAAAGTGCATAATATTAATTACTTTGTTACCTACGATTTCTTGCTTCTGCTGCTTGGATGTGGATGTGGGTAACTTCAGGTCGACGGAAACTTGCAGCGTTTCCTGCACAGTCAGCAGACCATGCGTCAGAAAGTTTTGGGCTATGTAGGAAGACATCATGCGAAAGGAATGCAACTCTCGCGGCTGCCCATTGAGCAGAATCTGGCCAGAAACATCTTTAACTCTAGGGGAAACATAAATTGTATCTGTTATTCCTACGATTTATTGTTTGTATCCCCAACTACATTACAACGTTTTTTAACATTTTTGAAGCTTAAAATGCTTTGTTAAATCTTAATATACATTAAAATTGAGGGACGGGTATCTTAAAGTTGGGTAATCGACCTGTTTAGATTAAAATTCAACAGTTGATATCAGGCATTAAAACCCTAACCGAAACCGTAGCCTTTAACCGGTAAAAACCGGTTGAAATTTAAAAACGTAACTGAAACAGTAACCGAAGAAAAAAATTTTGGTTTCGCCGAAACCTTAATACTCTGTAAACCGAAATAGTTAGCCGTTTAGTAGTTCGGTTTTTCATACATTAAAAAAAAAAAAAAATTATTTTTCATTTTTAATTTTGATTTTTGATTTTAATTTTCTTATGTTTAATTTTGAATTTTTATTTGTGATATTCATGATTGAACTTTCAAAGCACTGAATAAGCGCAAATAAAATGAATTTTTTAAATGAAATATTAAAATTTTTAAAATGTAGCTAAACTACAACCAACTGAAGAAACATTAAGAAAGATATAAAAAAATGTTCAGAACCGAAACCATACCGGTATTTTACAACCGAAACAAACAAAAACCGGTTCACCGGTACGAAACCTTTATTTAAAGATTTTGCGTAACCGATAGCCGAAATGCGAACATAACCGAAACCGTAACTAAAATCGATATTCGTTTCAGTTTTAATCGCTGATTGATATAATCAGACTCACTTGAAACCCGCCAGAATATTCAGCAGCGAAGATTTGCCTGCTCCAGATTGACCCAGAATGGCCGTAAGGCGACCCGCTTGAAAGTTGCCGCATGTGTCGCTCAGTATTTGGTTAGCACTCTTCTGCACTGGCGTCTTGAGGCTGTAGCTCAGTTGGCTGAAATGCAGCTCCATTGACGGCTGTTTGCTCAGGTTACCATTTGGATCTTTTGGTGCCACGTTATTAGTCATTATGGCTTTGTTTATTCACGACTATATAATGTTTATCGGTGTCAGTTTATATAAATAATGAACCTGCTCCGGTAACAAACTTAAATCGACTGGCGAGACGTTTATCAGTGCAGCCGATTAGTATGGAGTTCAAAGGCCCATATAATTCGTTTGATCCGAATGCGGATTACAATCTTATCGCTACTTAGTATTTGAGTTGTAAAGTCGTTTTCTTTCACTATCAAAAAAATTCTATATACTTCAAATTTTTGCAGTTTCTAAGCTGCTTAAATTGATGTAACGTGTCTGTGGTCAGTCAGGCAGATAACAAATATTTTAAGTACATTGAGCGACTCCGAAATACTCTGTAAATCAACGATCACTTCAATAGACTTTGCCTGGCAGCAAACAAAACCAAATTCTATCAATTATCTAAAAAGAAACATAATTAAAATCAAAGTAATCTTAAATAATTGCAATTAATTTTATTATAATCAAAATAAATATTATTCTAAATTTAATTTAACGATTTATAAAAGACGCCTAAAATTATGCAAATATTTTAGATTTTGTTATTTATAGTCAGTTACTATATTGTTCTTAAAACTAAGTATTAATTGGCGTGCTTCAGTTAATTGAAATTCATCAAAATTGAATAACGAAAATATAATGTATTATTTATTAGAGCAAGAGAAAACCCCTTATCTCTCCACTAAATAAATAGGCATTTGTTAATGCGTTGCAGCCTGCATTATGCCTGCTGCTTATCAATTTCTATTTAATTATAGTATATAGCAGAATTTGTAAAATAATTGCAACTGTTTTAAGGTCGTCTGCTCACAAACTGGTTTTACTTTCTGTTACATTCTTCTAGGCAATAACCAGATAAATTAGTCCTTGTCTAGTTAATATTGTTGTTTTATTAATATTTAATTTAGTTATTTATTGTTTCAATCACATTCTAATTGCATTTAAGTCGAGTTTGCTACTACGCGTCTGAATCGAAACCGAAAATGAAATTTATTTCCCCGTTCGCAGCGCAAGTGTTTGATCACTTTCCATTGAAATGAGAAACACAACTGAGCTCAATTGCTTTCAACTGCTGCCGGCAATTGTAAATAATATTATCTATCGCATATAGTATAATCGAGCCCCAACATGTTTGTGTTGCGACTTGAAGCCAACAAAACTGGTACATTTTCTATAAGTTTTATACAAAAATGGTACAAAAGTATGTACTTATCTGACAAAAAGCAAGAGACGGGAAATATTACAGATTTTGAGTAAAAGTTCCCCAAATTTATGTTTAAAAAGAGCACTTTACAATTAGCAATTCAAAATAGTTAAAAGTATTTATTTAAAATAAAGTTCACCCAAACATTTGGAGCTTAATAAAATATTTACACACGCTTAAAATAAAGCAATAGATGATTGGGTCGTTAATACGATTGTAGACAAAATACAATTCTATGCTAGGGTATGTTATAAAAGGATGTTATTATGTATACAAAAAGGATTGTACAGTTGTCGGGGGGATTATTTGCTTGTATGTTTATCACGATTTCCTTATGCTAAAACACTGTTCATATTTCTTTGGCACATGGTTCTCTCATTATTAATATTAAATGCTAACAGAAATCATAAATACAAATATATGTGTATGTAATCGTAAAACAAACTCAAACTCTATTAACTGTGAACGGAATGTGGCTTAGGATGGCCGTACAGTTCGATGCGATCTCATCTGAATAATCTCAATCGAAAGGACATAATGTAGAAGGCAAGAATGCGTAGCATTATCAGCAGGCCCAGCAGAAAAAAGAAAGCCAACTGATAGTTGGCACGCTCCATGTCCAGAGCCTTGAGTATATGCTTCGGTCGCTTCAGATGGCAATACATCTCGTTGCATTCCAAAGGTGGTCGATCATTGCCAAATATCGCCAGCATGGAACCATCCAGACTATATTTAAGAAACGATACATCAAACATCCAGCGCAAATAGAAGGGCGCATCCTTTTCCTGCAGAAAGAAGCCGCTGAATTGCAGAAATGGACAGATGAAAAACGGACCCAGTATCGCGCCCAGATTGAGGCTCAACGCGGCACCAACAGCCAAGCCAATGCTCTGGGCAACCAGCGCTGTCATGAAAACAATCAGAAAGAACATGCCAAATCGCCAAAACTCCAACGGCTGTCGAGTCATCAGATATGTGGGCACTATAAACAAGGAACTGCAGATAAGCTGTATGGGCAGATCCGCCAGAGTTATAGCCACATAATAGGAACGCAGCGAATACCAGCGATTAAAGTGCTCCCGCGAAACGATCGGAAATTCCAAAGGAACTGCAACAGATATAAATATAAGATATTAATTACAAATCAAATTGAGACCATAACAAATTAGTGTAAACTTACACTTGACCAGAATGCCAGAGAAAGCGCAGTACATGATAAACATGCTGGTATAGAAGACATAGCGAAAGTTGTTCATCGAATTGCTGGCATCGTTGCCAATGCCATAGTACAGAAATCCGATGAGCAAACCAATTGCCAAATGGATCGCGAATCGCATCGTTGTCAGCGAGCTGTCTCGCCAAATGAGCAGAAATGTTCGAAGCAGCAAGATGCTGAGCTGTCGATAGAAGGGCGTGGCATAGATGTTCTCCCGTTTGCACAGATTGGCCGGATCCAGATCAAGTGTGGGCATCGTTGGCCTCGGTTTCTTCTTTTTCTTTGGCTTGCAGCAGTTGCCCTCCGACTCGCTGGTCATGCCACCCATTTGACTGTCCCAAATGCGAGAGGAAAGCTCCTCGATGGGCGTCAAAGGTTTGAAATTAAAGTTCTTGGCCGCGAATGGATGAGTTGACATCACAGGCGCTGTCACGGGCGTGATCAAACCAGCTGACATCATTTGCTCTGCAAGTATGATAAGCAATTTAAAAAAGGTTCTTCTTTTAAGGGCACTTCAGACGAACACTTTTTCACCGACACTTTTTGTCAAAAAGAGATTTTTTTGTGTCCGTGTCGATCACTATCGCTAACCGATGGAATAGAAGGTGTTCTTTTTCCATCGGTGAGCGTTGGTTTTTCACCGACGCTTTGAAATTTTGTGTGGTTACACGACACGGACAGCATTTTGTCAAAAAGTGTCGGTGAAAAAGTGCTCGTCTGACCCGGCCTTTAGTAAATTCTGACAGCTTGGCTACTTACCAACTTTTTTAATGGCCGCCATTTGCGCGACACGCGCCGATTTACTCTGTCGATAATCTTCATTGCGTCCATTGTCCATTTGAGCAATCAGTTTATCCACCTGACGCTCCTCCTCCGTATCATAGTCATGTGTAGCAATTTCCATTACTAAAAAGCACAAATCAAATTAAAAAATATATACTAAAATGAATAAATGTTAAACTTACAATAGTCCGAGGGATTGTAAGACTCGGGACAGTGGAGATTAAGTTCTCCCAAAAATGGCACCAGATTGTGTGCACCTCCAGCATAAATGCACTGACCCTCGGCGATGGCATACAGATGATCGAACATGGAGAAGGTCAACGCGCTGGGCTGATGTATGGTACAAATGACATTGCGACCCTCCATGGCCAGTTTCTTGAGCAGAGTTATCAGTTGATTGCAGGTAGAGCTATCCAGGCCACTAATAAAGAAAGATGAAGAGACTTAAGGCAACTATAATTTAAGTTTAATGGTATCTTACCTGGTGGGTTCGTCTAGCACCAGGACGGGCGGATTATTGACCAGCTCGAGGGCAATGGCCAAGCGCTTGCGTTGACCTCCGCTCAGTTGGCCCGTCCTCGTGTTGCGATTCTCGTACATGCCGATCGCCACGAGAATGCTGTTCACACGCTCCCGTTTCGCCGTTGACGACATGTGAGGACCAATTTTCAGATTTGCCGCAAAATGCATTGCCTCCTTGACGGTCAGAAATGCCTGCAATGTCGTGTCCTGTGTGATGTACGCTACATTTGGTTTAAATGCCTTCAAATCCCTCGGTTTACCATTGATCCGAAAGTCACCCGAATATCCATGAGAACTGCATGAAAAAGTTGAATCATAAGTATCGAAGTGAGTGCAAGTAAAGGGGTTAAATTACATGTATCCGGAGAGTATGTTTAGCAGAGTGCTCTTGCCTGCTCCAGAGGGTCCTGCAATCGCGTTCAGCTCGCCGGAACGAAAGCAGCCCGTCAGACCCAATAATATGTCTTTATTCTCTAAAGGAATAAAATAAATAAGAAAAATTAATATCATAAATATAAAAAAAAAAACATTTAATAAAATTTATTTATAATACATTTAATGTGCACATTTTAAAAATTATTACACATAACAAATTTAATCATAATCTGAATGATTGTCATAATATATCTTTTCTTAAAATTCGTATTTACAAAGATTGACTGAAAACTGTTCTATAATTTCATTTAAATAAACATGCATATACAGTAGGGTGTCCCTTATTTGGTCAAAGTCAATATTTTTAAACGCATACGGGTTAGTTCTGTTCATTAGGTCCTAAAGCACTCAGAAATAAATTTTTACCTCAATCGGAGTATGGTAACCCGTGCCGACTTGGATCGGAAAATTTAAAGATTATATGGGACAAAAAAATTTTTTTTTATTTTTTTAATTTTTTTTTATTTTTATTTTGTTTATTAGGTCCTAAAGAACTCAAAACCAAGTTTTCCCTTAATCGGAGTACGATAACCCATTCAAAATTGCATCGAAACATGAAAAATCATCGAAAAATGTATAATCAGTGTTAAAATACTGTTTTTTCATGTTTCGATGCAAATTTGAATGGGTTCTCGTACTCCGATTCTATTTATAAAGGACATGATTATTTTAATTAATATTATAAATTAAATCTTTTACAATGGATTTTAATTCCTGAAAGATTACTTTACATAAGTAAATGTAATTTAAGTTTCAGGTAATAACCACAAAATATAATTCGATTTACTATTGCTTAATCGACTACAAAATATCCTTTTTTATTTTATAGATGATCATAAATTATTGGTTGACTACAACATTCCCTAAAAGTATATAAAAGTAAATTATTTTACATTTTACTATCAAGTATTCGAGGCAACCTGATACCAAATAATCTGTAAATTTTATGAAACTACTTTGACTTGACTGAATCAGAGCAATAAATACTTTACAAAGCTCGGAAATCTTCTATCTCTGTTGTTGTTTTTGTACATTAAAGGGTATAAAACAGACTCCCTATTTTTATTTTCTTCTCTTTTGCATATCCAAAGGGTTCAAATACTTACATTTCGCTATCTAAAAACATGTATTTGAATGACTGTTGCTATACTCGCCGCATACGATATTAAGTTTCATTCAGTTTGAGCTGATAAGAGACCCCATTCCCGTTATCCCATTAGGAGTGTTCAATGTGCGTTAATCGTCTTTGGTAATGATAATGTCGTAAAGTAACTTTTGTTCTATTAGCCATCGACATGTGCCTGTCGCTTTTGTTATAGCCACGTTTATTGGGAAGTATAAACATACGTACATATGACTATTACAACCAATACCATACAATGTAGTCGAGAGCATACCGGACGCTAATCTTTTAATTATTTTAGCTAAGTATTTGACCACTCGCTAATCGCTTGCCAACTTGTTAAACGCGCGCCTTATTATCACTTATCAGTTCATTCGATTTTCGACTCGAGTTCAAAATCTTATCGCACCCCTTTTACGAGCATTTTTCAAAACAGGTGCAAGACGGCGATTCCGATTCCAGCCGTACATATGTCGTACATATATAGTTATGCGCCAGATGTTGTACAAGCTGGCTATGGTATTTGCTATCTCAGTTTATTGCACTGATATAGCCTAACGGGTCACAACTAAAATTCTGGACAGATTTTGAGTGCCTGCAGCTTAGGCTTGCTTTGTCGTATAACAATGGTATTTGGTAATAAAATCAGCTATTGAATGATCTTTTTACCAAATAATTTCAAAAAATTATGTGCACAATATTAGACTTCAAAATGCCTTCCAAACAGCAACTGCTGCGAAAACGTATTGTACGCTTTTACCAAGATTACAAACAGCAGGGAAAAACTTACACCTGCGCCCATTTTATGGCGGAGGGCGTGGCAAAAAGCACTTTATATTTAATTCTTAGCAGTTTGAAAATAGAAAGGTAGTCTGGTTCGGGAAGAAAATCAACAATTATGACTAGAAATAACTTTTAAAAGCTAAAGACTGCTATTAACAATAAATATTGAATAGGCCAAGCTGAAGCGGCCCGAAAATTCGGATGCTTGCACAAACATATCTGTAAAACATTAAAATCATTAAATATCAAAGCCAGAAAGAAGCAGCGGTCACCAGGTTGCACTGGGACGCAAATCCAGCTAGTAAGATCGCAATACAGGTGGATGTGCAAAGATTACAAAGAAAAATCATTAATTCTTCGTAAGCAAAAAATTAAATTTGTTCCCAAAGACAGAAATTCCACATCAATTGCAGATTTTTTGGGTGAACTTTAAAGATTAGTGAATAAGAATGGATGGAAGGCCAAAAATTTAAGCAGTTGACACGTTGCATCCGAAAGTGCCTAAAAGAAATTGACCCAAAGGGCGTACAACGTGCATTTTCGAGAGTCTGCACAAAACGGCGTAGTGTGGCCGACGAAGGAAATTTTGATCAAGTCCATTAAATAAAATAAACTTATATTATTACTACCTTTATAAAAAAAATAAACTCAATAAGTATTGACCGAAAATATATTTTTGCTGGACTTTTGAAATTAGTCCAGAATTTTAGTTGTGACCCGTTAGTCGGCTAGGAGGAAGAATATGTACCATATGTGTATGACATGGCCTTGTGCTTGACATTGCAGTTTACACGGGCAACAACAACCATATGTGAGTAAATCATTCAAAGATTAGGGCCACTGCACCTTGCAATCAATACACGGTGATGGAAAAATAATAGAAACGATATTTTTTTTTTGTATTTTATAAATTGCTTGGAAAAAGATAATTGCTTTTAGTTTCATAATTTGTACTATCATATTATTTAAAAAATGTTTGAAATGTCCAAATTACTCTCGTTTCTATTATTTTTTCCATCACTGTAAATAAATATATAAGTTTAATCTAAGCCGATTAGTAACCAATTAAAAGTTTTACCAGCGTGTCTGCTTCCTCATTCTCTTCCTTATCTGTTTCCTCCATTATTGCGGATTTTCCGAACTTATAAAACATATTTTAATAAATATGCGATCAAGGCGAAGCCTTTTATTTCTATGCACATGTAATAAACTAAAAAAGTTAATATGAAATAAATTTGATCTCTCTAAGTTATTGATTTTAAAATAAGATAAGGTTAATTTCCAACTTAATAAGCAAGTTTAAAGTTATTATCAGCTAGAAATGCTTTTAATTAAAAATTATTTTTCCTGTGATCACTTTGATCTTAGGGCACGCACAAGCTGACAGCAATATCCGTCCATCATGAATTGAAAAGTTGCGTTTAATTTTCACACGTTAAGTTAGTATTTAAGCAATAAGAAAACACGCAACATGAACCATTCTAAAGCCCTGTTTATAAGTGTAAATAAAGCGGACGTATGAAGAACACAACAAAATAATAATACAAAAGTATAAAAAAAGAAAAACAGGAAAACTCATTCAAGTGAATCGGCGATGATACAACAAAAAAATAAAAATTATAACAACAACAGAAACAACAAAGAAATATCAAATGACAGAAAAAACATGCATAATATTTAATGGATCTTAAGTGATATTAATTAAAACGTTGGCGACCTTTATATTGTTTAAGATTTGTTGCCAGGCTAAGCATTCTAGTGAAATGCAACTTTATTATGCAGAAACTATATGCATTATTTATCTGCTTTTGATTTAACTTGTATATAATCTGCATTTATTTATTGTTGTATCATCTATTAGCTTTCCTAACATCATTTTTTATTATTACCTCTAAATGCTCAGGATTGGTTAAATTATTAAAATAATTTTTCATATTTATGCATATTATAGTAAATGTATACATATAAAAATATAATAAAAATTGTGTGTGAGTCATTAGCAATTATGAGCTTGTTTGACACGAGTTGCGTTTACTGCCAGGATCATATTCATTTATGGCTTTAGGTGATTCGAGGTGACTAATTCAAGCATTGAGGTTGCCCATTATTCAAACTCCAACAATCACTCAAAACGATATGCTAGATATAATTGTTATCAGTTAATTTATTATAGTAATATTTATACACATACCCTACTCATCTGTATTTATTTATGGAAATTTTAAGCTTTAACTAAAAGCACAATTAAGAGAAGTTCAAGCTGAAGAGATTTATTTATAGACATCTATAAATTTCATTAATTTCTAAGTATTGTTAAAGTTACTTTTGAAGGTCTGTTGATAATAAAAAACTT
>JBAMBJ010001441.1:0-23508 GCA_037043495.1 Drosophila recens | reverse complement strand
AAATCTGTAGGAGTTTGAAACACACATGTATTAAGAACATATTCATATTCCAAGTCATGCTCTTGGTATCTATATTTCTTAAGATAATCTTCATTAGCCTAGATCAGTGTTGCCCTGACTTTGTCCCGAGGGGCCGAAGGTAATCGGCTTTCACACAGACACGAGTCAAAGTCAGCCCGAAGTAAATATTCTCTCATAGCAGGCGAGAGAAAAAACGTGCAGTTCTGTTTCGCTCTTTTATATTAGTACACTGCAAGAAAAAAAATTTTAAAATTGGCTTTTTTTAAATTGTACGTTAACATTTTTAACTTTTTCCACTTAAATTAATAAAGATGCATTCAAAAAAAGATTTGACCAAATATCACTTCAAATTATTTATTTCATTTAATCTTTCTGATTTAACTTAGGAATTAATGTAACTTCTTTTTTAACTGAGCAGCTTTGCAGCAAATAATTTTATACAGTTGCTTAACATATCAATATATTCTTAAAGCACTGTCAACTAATTGCAAAAACTTAACCTTCATTTATTTTATCTTTCCGATTTCTGAAAAATGTAAAGTACTCCTTTGCAAGACCTAGAGATAAGCATAATAAGCTATGTTCTATACATAGGTAGGCTGGAAACTTTTCTGTACTTTCGCCCACATTATCAAACTTTAGTTACAGCGCTATTTTCGTTAGGTTTGAAGTACCTCACAATGTATTTGCACTTGCGAAGGTAAATATAAAAATTTGGCTACGAATTTGGATTGTTTTTCTTTATATATGTGTGTGTAGATTTGATTGAGAATGCAAGAATAACATCTGGGGTAGTAATTGTGCAGAGTATGTGTGACGTTGCAGTAGTGTGTGCAATTAGTGGGGTGGCAGAGTAGTTAGTGGTTAAAGTTCCTTATTGTTGAATTAATATTAATTATATTGTACTAAGTATTATTATAACTTTTAAAATAATAATATAATTTAATTAATATTATTAATATTATTTTTATACATTTGATTAATCATTTATATGTAAACATATTTACAAAATATTCGCTAAGCCAAAAGTCGAGCTTTAATTTAAAATTTAAATTTTAAATAACTAAAATTTTGAATAAAATAAGAACATTCCCAAAAAAGCAATAAGCTAATCGATTTTCATAAATTTTATTGCCTATAATTCTTAAACTTTACTCGTAAGATTGACGCATACTTACTTTAAAACCGATTAGCTCAATCCTTTGACAATGAATGCTGCAGGTAAACAATAATAATCTAATCTGATTTAATACTCGCACTCTATAAAACAATGCCTCTTGCTGAGTTTGTTCATCAGTCGCTATTGTGCTGTCAGAATGTGTTGTAATTGCTGTAGCGTTCGGCAACAAAAGATCTGGGTCTTTGGCCTGGCCGGCCTTTTGTTGATTGTGGGCATAGTGTTGCTATCGGCCTGGCCCAGTCTATTCCGTCAATGGATGCACAGTATTTTGCCACTGGCACCCAATTCGTTCATGTACAAGAATTGGGTGACCACGCCGACTCCCATATACACTACGTTCTATCTGTTCAACTGGACCAATCCGCAGGATTTGAACAATACAAAAGTGAAGCCGAACTTTGAACAAATTGGACCTTATACATTCAGTGATTATAAGGTCAAGGAGGATCTGTTGTGGGAGCAACCGCATGTGACATATTACGGCCGTCGCACTTTTCACTTTTTGCCAGAGCTCTCAAAGGGTAGATTAAATGATATTATCATTGCGCCGCCATTTCCCACGCTGGTGAGTAAGGATTGATTAGATTGAATGAGTTTATTTAGTTATTTCATTTACTTCAGCAAGAAATTTCTAATGTTGTGTGAAATGTTTAAAAAAGTTTATTTTTATCCTGTTCCATAGACTGCCGCTCGATATGTACGCAAATATCGTCGAATATTCCGCAAGATGATGAACTTTGCGGTGAATCGGGAGGGTGGTGGCCAATACATGAAATACACCGCAGGCGAATGGATCTTCGATGGCATCTACGATAGACTTATCGACTTTGCGGGGAAACTGCATTCACCTTTGATACCCCTACAAAATGATCATTTTGCTTGGTTCTATCAAAGGAACAACTCAAAAACAGCCGAGGGTAACTATACAATCCACACGGGACGCGGAGATCTCAGGCAGATGGGTGAGCTGCAAATGTGGAATGGCACCTCACACACCGGTTATTATCAGGGTGAATGTGGGCGAGTGAATGGCAGCACGGGCGAGTTGTGGGCCCAGGATCGACGGTATGACGAGACAATTTCCATATTTTTGTCAGATGCAGCACGTTTCATCAATATGAATACCGTGTCGAATGTCACGATGCATGGCATCGATGCCTGGCGGTATGAGACAACGGAGCTAAGCTTTGATAACGGTCAACTGAATCCAGATACGAAATGTTTTTGTGTTCCCAATCGGCAATGTCCAATGAATGGTGTGCTCGATTTTTCGCCAGCTGCATACCATGGACCCATTTACATGTCACATCCGCATTTCTACATGACGGACGCATCCTATAGAGAGAATACAACTGGCCTGCGGCCGGATGCTGCCGAGCATGGTATGCATATCATAATGGAGCCCACGCTCGCCATACCCCTGAGCCTCAAAGGACAAGTTATGATTAGTGTGCTAGTCAGCCGCGACGAGGAAATTGAGTGAGTTACCAGAGTATCTGGAAAGCTTTAAGATACTTATTGTTAAACTATACTTTAAGCTATCTGAAGGATGTTGCTTTCGATCATTATGCACCACTGTTTGTGGTTGGAATGAGCGCTGATCTGGATGATCGTTTAGTTGGCCTAGTCAAGGTCAGTTACAGTCAACTCCCACTAATGTCAACCAATAACTTAATTTCTTTTACAGCTAGCATTGAATGCGGCACAAATTGGCCAATTTATTGGTCTCGGGCTGCTCTTAATTGGCCTTGCGATGTTCATTGCGGGCGTGATCGTGACCAAAAAACATAAATGGCACAATGAATGGCCAATGAAACCAATCGACGAGGTGAACGTACTTCCAAAGGAGAGTACCTCAAGCAACAGATGATTATTAAGTATTTGTCAAGTAACGCTATTTTCGGTTGATAAGAAATGGTTATTTGTTATGTTTTTCGGTGTATTTTGGGCATTTGATTATCTGAAGTATGCCATAAAACAGAAATTCTTTGCCGTGACACACATAACATATACAAATTGGCGTGCCGCTGGATTATCCAATTTGGCCAGCAGGTGTTGGGTTGCCCAGCTGAGCTCGTCTAGAATTACACAAAATTATGGCCTCTCAGATATGCTAAATTTATTAATATGTTAATAATTGTTATTGTTTTTTGTTGCTCTTTTGTTGTTTTGTTGTGCCTGGTGCTGGTGGCACAACAACAAAAACCTTGAGCACGTAAGCTGCATACTTTACGGCGTACGAACTCTTTCACCTACACACATACACATACTGTCACACACTCATGCACACATCTAGCCAAATTGCTAACTGGAAATTTGAAAAATGCCAACAGAATATTATAAGCGGCTAATTTATATGCGACTGGCACGCAAACTTACGTTTTGCACACACATTGTTGTCGAAGGAGCCGCAAGTCCTGTGGCAGCTCGTTCAGAGCGTTCAGGATGTGGGTGGGACGAAAAAGTTAAACATTGTATGAAAATATGAAAATTATATGCCAGCAAGTATGTGTTGGCCATAACTTTAATAAATACACACAAGTTATGATTAAGAGCTGCCAGCATTTTGCTCCTTATATATTTCAACGACTTTTAAAAAAGGATTTACGTATCATAAATCCCAAGCTTTGCTAATATTAGTTTTAGTCAAACTATTAGATCATCTTTTATTTAAAGAATATAGACTAAATTAGATTAATTATTCATAAATATACTTATTAGCTGCATTTAAGAAAAATTAATCATACTATTAACCATTTTTAAAACAATGAATTTACAATGTATATGTTTGCTGAATTTAAATACAAGATAACCAATTATTTATAACCATAAATATTTCCATATTGTACATTTCGTTCAAGTAAAACAATTGCATAGCACAAATTACATTTTAAAATTTGTATTGATTCTTTTATTGTTCATTTATTTAGGCAGTAAACTATTTGTATTCACTATTGTATGCATATGCCAAAAATTGGTAGTCCAATATATTTTAATTTTAATACAGAGCACATATTGTGGCAAATGTCTTGACAAATATGCATGCAATACAAAAATGATTTACATTCATTCATTTTGTACGAATACAATTTTTGGTATTTTTGGCCAGAAATAATTTAGTAGTTACTGATTCAACTGGAATTGGAATATATTTTTGGTATTCGTTTTTATTTAGATTAAAATTTATTTATTCTTTTCTGATGAACAAATTAAGACAGCACTTGATTTATGTGTGAGCCAATGCAATTTTATTCAATTTTATGCAGTTTATTCTATCTATAATTGAAATAACTTAATGCTTGCTTAGCATGTTTTATGTTTGCAATATTCAACTCATTTAGATATCTGGTGACAGTTTAAAATGTGCAAATGTGCATATCTTTTCTTTTATTTTATATACCCTATAACGTTAAAATATGTCAAGAAAGGCGTAATATTATGCATTATCTCCGTATTATTACTTTTATTGCTTATCGCAAACCTATTTACAAAGTATCAGCTAGTCTAGCATTTTTTATATGAGACACCTTTCAACTTTTTTCAACACATTTTTATATTTGCATATAAGCTTGTTCTGTTCAAGAATTTGATTCGTGTTCGCTCTTTGCCAAGCAACTGCCACGAAATGTTCAGTTGTGCGAGGAATTTTTAATGAAATATTTTAAAAATGCCGCACAGTGCAAAAAAGTAGAGGAGAAAAAGATTGCTGGATGAGACTACCTCAACAACAATATCCAGCATCGTACACAGGTTGACCAGGTGCTCAACTGACAGGAGACTGACGTACTCAATTATGTATCAAGAAAAAGGGTATATCTAATTCCTTTAGAGGTTTGCAACACCTTAAAGTGGAACTTTAAATTATATTTATATATATCTATAATTATATTATTATAATATAATAGATATAAAAATTTATTATTGATATTGTTTTTTATTTTATTTTATTTTTTTTTTATTTTATTATTATTTTGTTGATAATTTGAATTTTTCTACTATAAGCATTATTTTTTGATTTAAGACTTATAAAACTATATTAACATATTTTTGGAATCTATTTTTAATATAGTATATTCCTAATAACACTTTTATATAATTTTAGCAACCAAACAATTTTAAGAGAAACTGCAGTGTATTCAGAATTCAACTTCAGTCAAATACATAACATCTTTTTTATTAAGCCTAGACATTTCTTTTTTTTTCTCTTTTTTTGGGTTCATGCAACAGATCGAGCCACTGACCGACTTCATTATTTGACGTTAGCACAACAGAAAAAAAGGCGCAAAAATGTTTGTAAATATGTGTATCTGTGTATATATATGTAATAATAATAGTAGGCTTGGGGAAGTGTGTGTAAGGCAATTTTCATACATAAGCCAAATAGCATTGTTGCTGCTACTGTTGGTCCATTTGGACTGTTGTCCGTTTATGTCGCGAAAACTTTGGTGTCCTAATCTGCTGCCTGACTTGCATACTAATTTGTTTGCTTTTTGGGTACTTCTGATCCTCATTGTCCTTCAGCCCTCCTCACTGTCCACTGTCTCTAACTGGGACTCACTCTTTTTAGATGCTTTCTTTGCCGCCTTTATGGTCTCTCGCTCTCTCGTTTTGTTGACAACCCATAGATTATGTTGTTGGCTTTGGCTTTTGTGTGTTGTCCAAAAGTCGAAAGCATGTTTCGGTCGAGTATATATGTGTGTATGTGTAAAAGCTCTCAGTGTCATGTTCGCTCGGCTTATGCATTCAGTTTGGTTTCGTCCTTTTCTCTAGAATCTTGTAGTGTCCCGTTCTGTCCCGTCTGCGGACTCCATTGGTTGTCTTGTTTGTTTGCTTTGGCTGCTCCGTCTATAAAGCCTTGTTTAGCTGCTTAATTTTTCCCTTTGTCATGTTGACAGCCCTTCGACAGTGTCTCCCTTTTTTCGGGTTCTTTCCTTTAGCTTGCTTCATTTTGCGCACAATTTAATGTTATTTAATTGGCATTTAAGTTTATGAAAATGTTTGTGTTTTGGCTGTGGTCCGACAGACTCCGACACGACCTCTCAAATAATAATAATGTCGAGGTCAGTTTTTATCTAACGGTCGCGCGTGTATTTGCTTTGTCTTGTTTGTCCTTGAACCATAAGTGTCTGAGAGTTATCCTTAGTGTGAATTGGTTGACAATTTGGGAACATAATTTTATTCGTTTCAATTTTGAAAAATTTAATTTTCTCTTAACATTATTGAATATTTATTATTTATTTAATTATATCTTCTTTTAAGTTGAAATATTTTATTTTTAATATCCTTCACCTCTAAAATAATCCAAGCATTGATTTTCGTTTGCACACAAAAATATGCAACATTTTTGAAAACTAAATTTAGCTGAAAATACAATAAAATAAATCGACCTGAAGTTAATTTTCGGTGACATTTTGACTACAATGTTAACCACAATATGTCGCCATAATTTACGAGGACTAATTCTCTTTTCACCGTTTTTTATATGCTGATGCTCTCTCCTTTCGGAAATTTATAGTGCAATTTTCTATGTGTTGTCCAGTCGCGATGCCTACAAATTTTATTCGCGGCCAAATTGCATTGGCCTTTGGCGTCGGGCAGGCGTTACAAAGTTGACAGCAACACAGGATGCACAGTCAAAAATAGCCAAAAATAAAATATGAAAAAAAGTTAACATAAACAACAACAACAACAACAACAACAAGAGCAACGGCGACAGTTCACTGACAATGTTGGTTGAATTTAAAAATTCAATTTGAAAATGCAACGAAAAATGTTTGGAGCACGTGTTTTTTATGCCATTCCAAAAAATGTTTCTGAGCATTATTTTTTCTATGAATAAAATTGTAAATTACAATACTAAACTGCCGCACACATGGGACAGCCAAACAAAATTGTTCAGTTTTCAGTTAGAATTTGATTTGGAAATAAATATTAAAGACTAATCAAAAAAAAACACAATATCTAAAAGTGCTAGCGGGACTTGAATAACTCGTAAACGTGTTGTCACAATTATAATAAAAATTTTTCAATTAATTTCTAAGCGACAATATTAAGTTAAGCACTTTGTTGTCATGTTAAAATCATTATGTATTAATTTATGTCTGTTTGTGCGGCAGTTTTTGGTCGAGTTTTAGTTTGTTGAGCGAGCAGATGGAAATACAAAAATGGTGTAATTAAAACTGCGCTGGGATAACAATCATTATTTAGCTGCTGCCGACTTTAATGGAAGTTTTCATTTGGTCAGCAGAATATTACGCATACGCCATGTGAGCGACGAAGTGTGCTTTAATTGCCGTTGCGTGCTCTTATGAAGTGCACATAAAATATCTGCCATGAAGTTAGCTTTTGCTTTGCATCGTAAATTCTGAAATTGTTTTTTGTGAATTTCACAATTTCTGTGCTAAAATTTGACAGCTTCAACTTCGCTGGCAAGCAGAAATTTAATCAGCAAGCGCTGGAACTTAAACTTTAACTGACACGATGCCAAGAGCTACATTGAAATCGAAAGTCCAAAATAACTGCACCCAAAATTGCAGCATTAACTGAAAACTGCTGGTGTTTTTGCCGCAGTTGCTGGAAAAACAATTTGCCAAAGGATAGAAACATTAAATGCGTCCGAGAAGGCAGAAGCGAATCCAAAAGGATACTGTGTGCTATCGAGTAGCAAGGACACTTGCAGGCTGCTGCTGCCCTCAGCTGACCATTATGCTCAAGAGTTGACTGCATAAATTGCTAGCAAGCTGTCGTTAGGCAAACGAGCTGAGGCTTAGCGCCTGCAAGTATGCAGCATATTGGACCTTGTTTGAGCATATGACTATGCATATTTGAATGGCAATTTCCATGACACAGGACAGACCTCCGGTCATCGATGCAAACCCAATTTCATTGTGTTTACTGGCACTTTACAGTGTATGTAGAGTTTCAGTCTCAGTATCGAATGGATTGCCTTTCCAGTATACTCATAATTTCATTTCATCTTCATCTCCTACTCCACCTGAACCTTGTCATAGATATTATTTACATGTAGAAAAATTCCAGATGTTATTGTACAGCTGTCGCCATTCGTTAATATACTATACATTCTCTGATGACATTTCAATCAATTCAATCGCAAATTTCACTTCCGTATCCGTTTTCCGCAATTTATTGTTCAGCAACAACAACAACAACAACAAATGCGACGGCTGAGCAACAAATGCATTTAACAATTTTCACACTTTAACCACAGAATTTTGTTAAATTCACATTAAAAATACATGGGCTGCAAATTGGCAGGTGCAGCAGCATCAAAATGTCACTGCGAATTCCATGAATTCGTACGTATCCGCTTTACCAGTCATGTGGCACGGAAGTGCAACAGAAACAAGGGGCACGAAGAGGGGGGTGAAAAGGGTATAAAGTGTCAACACGGGGCAGGTGGATATTCATGTGATAACAGCGTTACACGACATTGCAATTATATATGTAAATATTCCGGTTGCACACTCGCTGTTGCACATACGGCAATGCACTGCCACAGACTGGTGCCAAAATTTCCAAATGGGAGTCCGACCTAAAGAAGGGCCTGATATTTCTTTCGCGCTGTAATTGATCAAGTGATTGATAATCAACCTTAGTAAAATAGCAACTAAATAGCAATTGATATAGAATAGTTAAAGGCTTATCAATTTTGTTTTGTTTTTAAACATAACTTGCAAATGTTCTTCATCAGTTTCCTTTCCGATACTATCGACAATATTTCATTGCTCTCACATGCAGCGTATTCCCATTCAATTTAAATCGCATTGTGCCACAGTACATTTCATTAGTTGGCCGAATTTCAACACCGACAAGTATTTAGCCGTCCTACTATCCGCCCCATAAACAATTAATCAAATGATTGGCTATTCAATAATGCACATACTGATGACTTTATGCCCAGCGTGTGCTAGGGCTATTTAATTAAGGCAACTCGATGCCACAGTGGCTGCCAATTGTCATTGTATGCATTGTGTGACATTTAATTATGCCAATTTCTGTATTAGATTTCGTGCATTCAATTAATTAATAATGTAGCTTGATTTTGGCTGTGATACCAATTCACAGCTACAATTGTGATTGACGGACTGTGTAGGTGAGCTGGAATCCCGTTTCGGATGCATTTGTCTGGGCATCGCTGGAGAAATTAATGACAAAGGGTGGACGGGCAATGATTTTACTTCCAGCCAACTGATTGCCACAATAATAAGTTGGCTGAAGTGCCGGATTGTTGGCCATATATGAGTTGGCTATAAGCAGATAGTCTGCAGCGCGTCCAATGGTTTTCACTGTACTATGGCAATCCTCATCGTAGCCAGGACTAAGGACATCGTTGCTGGATTTGGATAACGAAAAGTGATCCAGGCTGTAGCTGTAAGGTAAGAAAAATTTAATATGTAAAATTTACTCATACAAAAGACTGTCAAAATGTAACCATAATTTTTATTTAACATTTTTTAAATTTCTAACAGAATAAATATTCTATATAATGTAACCTTTCGCAAATTTGAAAACAAATTTGTTTTAAAAATCTAAAACACGTTGATATTCTATTAATATTTATTAAGAAAATTATTGATCCCAAAGTAAAACTGAACTTTATTTAATTGTGATTGTTTTAATATCTGTGCTTCATAGAAAAAAAAATAATTGTGTTTTCATCATTAAATAAAGTAATTTAACAGTTTTTCGCACTTAACCAACTATGTGGTCCAGTAGCTCAGTGGTTAGAGTCGCCGACCTATCACATAAGTAGAACTTCCAGTTTGAAAATAACTGAGTTCGATTCCCCCCGTCAATATAGTCAAGCATGTGTTTTTAAATTCTTCGGAATGAAACGCAAATATACAATTACTTCCCGTCATATAAAAAAAAAAAAAAAACCAACTATGACAACTATCTGATTTTCTCAACTTTTTTAATAGAACATTAAACATATTTTGGAATGCATCCTAAGAAGGACAAATTTTCCAAACTTGCTGTGAAAGTATTAAAGTGAAATTCAACTTACCTTATCTCCATATTTGCTGCACCTGCCACACAAATGGCATAGCGCATGTTGGGCATATAAATGCCGCCCGCAAAGTTGAAGCTGGCAATGCCGCCCGTCGAGCTGCGATAATACTGATCACAGCCAAGGGGCGCCAATAGCTCCAGATCAGCCGCAGATGGAGCGCTTAGAGTCTGAAAGAGCTGAGCAGCTGGGCCAGGACTGCCAGAGTTGCCACCGAAAATGGTGCGCGGCAGGAAGCTGCTGAGAAAGGGCAACAAGGTGCGCACAGTTGGCACGTGCGATGCGTCGTCAGGTTGCTGTTTGGCCATGGCCAGCGTATTCGGTGGACACTCCAGTTGGGTTAGCGTCAGGTGCCACGTCGACTGCGTCGAGTGGCTGCCGAGGCTGAAGTGCAATTTAAGTGTCTGACCCCGTTGCAGCTGCACGTACAAATGCTGTCCGTTGTTGCGGCCGCAGAGTTGAAAACGCTGCACTTGCAGAAAATCGACACACTCGAGCAGTTGGCTGGTGGCATTAAGGCGCGGCTGCGGCAGCTCCAAGCGTTCCATATCGATGCGCACTTGACAGACCTGCAAACTCCAGGCATCCACCGCGTACTGGCAGCTGTCCAACGTACTCAGCTGCCCTGCCACCGGACTGCGTATGACGATGCGCTTTTGCCGCAAGCTCGTTGCCGCATTGCATTGCAGCTGACAGTCGACAGCAGCGAGTTGCAACAGCAACGGTGGCAACAGCCATAACACCTTCATCTCTATTATACACGTATATATTTGTTTGTGCCAGGTAAGCGAAAACAGTCAACAGTGCCAACGAAACGAGTTGATTTAATTTCAAAATATAACCGAACATTGCTTTTTATGTGTGCTTTTATCAACTGATAACCGACAGATATCTTGAATTGATAACTGCCATTGACATTCCCCTCTTAACGGAGATAACTGATGTGTGATAATAAATTGTCTAGTACTTCTTACAGCATCTGACACTATCTAAGCAGTTGTCAAGTTGCGAAATGTGCAGTGAAAACACATGACTCAGCGACAACTCACATGTTTTCAATCAACAACAACTACAAAAATAATAACAATGTCAGCCTGGCTATAGAATGAGCTTTTATATATTATATGTATCTTTGTCAAGGCTGAGACTTGGCCTTCTAAATCCCAAAAAAATCCTCTTAACATATTTTAAATGGCAAAATAATATATATTTATATTTGAAAAGAAAACTAAATCTTCTTTTTAGCTTAATTTATAAAAGGTTTAATTATTTTGTACCATATATTTTCAATTTCACATGTTTAATCCGGTGTCAATTTTTATTTAGTTTGCTTTAAATTTTTACTTCTACTTACCCTACGGATTTCTCCATTTCTAAGAACTGATATAAGCAATCGTTTCATTTTTTTCTATCAATATAGAATTATAGTTCTTAAGGGGAGGTTCTTTTGGATTTGGCCGAAAATCAAGCAAAATTTGAGAATGGTTTGTGGGAGAATGAAAATACATACGAACTTCTGCTTTCGAACTTTGATTCGTTGTTTATTGACGATTAAAAAAAAAAGTGATTTTTGAGAAATTCAAAATGGCGGCTTCAAAATGGCGGATCTCGTCGACCTCGACTCTCAAAATATCGCTCTGCTTCTTCAAGTGTGGGGCCTCTGATAGTAAAGTGAAATGAAAAATGTATATAATTTATTAAAATAGATAAAATTTCCTATGGCTTATACCTAACTTCAATTAATTATTCAATTAATTTTGGTGAAAAAAAACCAATTTCATAGTCGTATAAAAAAAAAAAATGAAATTTTTACACTTTTTTTTACTTTGATCTCGTTTAAAAATTATAAATAAACAATTTTTTTTGCCAATTTTAGGTATAAGCCATACAAAAAAGTATATACTTTAAAACATTTTTTGAATGAAGGAAATCGGATCAATAGAACAAGACCTGTACTTGAAATATGATTAGAAAACATGGTTTCGAGAAAAACGCGTTTAAAGTTATTGGAAAGTGACAGCGGGTACGCAGCGCGCGTGACATGCGTACGTTTGACACGCCCTATCTCAAGAAATACGCGTCGTATTGAAAAATCCTTTGGCACATATATTCTATATATATATAACTTTCATTTTATGTAAAAAACAAAAATTCGATTTTTTCAAAAAAATCCAAAAGAACCTCCCCTTAAGATGATTGAAACTCATCCATTTTTTAATACTAATTAAATATCTCATCATCTCTTTGGCCTTAAGAGTTTCTTTCTTCTCTGCTTAGACTTAGTCTGATTTGGGTAGACTTTGAAAATTTCTTCTGATATTTCTGAAATTTGATAAAATTCTAAAGTGAATCCTGCATTTGCAGTTGAATGCTTCGATAAAAATGCCAAAACTATTAATTCCCAATCGAATAAATACCACTTTAGTTAGTCATGCTTTAAATAAAAATTCATTGGCCAAACGTTTTATCAATAAATGCCATAAGCAAGTTTTACGCACATTTTATGACACACCCAGACACGCACACACACAGAGCAAGACACACACACACACACGTGGGCAAACCAATAACTGCTGCTGTGAGGCGTTTATGGCCGTCTTACACCTTTTATGGCTGCACACCGCAAACAATAAAATGCCTGGCATTTATGTGCACATATTTCTGATTGTGTGTAAAGGGTGTATGTGTGAGTATGCCTGTGTTTGTGTGTGTGTTCTGGCCTGCCCTTAATTCATATGCGTTAAATATTGTTGCATAGCTCAAGGCGCAACTTCAAGTGTACTTAAAATTAAAGAAGCGAGCTGCCTCGATGTGACGATAATTTAAGAAAAATAAAAGTCAAACGGCACGACGATCAGGTAATAGGAAAATTGCATGTAAGGCGCGATTAACATATCAAAAAATAAATGTTTTACAGCAAAGTTTTTTCAGCTGGTCGCGTATTTTTTCTTTGCATGCAAAGAGCTGCAAATATGTATAATGCACACCATGGAAAACATTTGCGTTTACATTTAAGTTTTAAAAATTTATGGCCCAAGTCGAAGAGCAGCAAAAAACAAGCTGCACAATACAAAAACAACAAAAAAGCGTGCAGCCGGCGCATTAAAATAAAACTACTAATAAGTTAAAACAAAACAACAACAGCAACAATTTTTGAATAAAATGGAAAAAACGAAAAAATTGGAGCGAACTGACGTCGTTAGCAAAGAGAAAATAAGCGCGAGCGAGAGAAAGTTAAATTTGATGAATATTTAATACCCTCAAATATTTTATGGAATTGTTAAAATTAATGAAGATATTGTTACGAATTTATTTACATATAGTTTGACTTAACCTTCTGTGAAATTTTAAAGATAATTCCGTTAATGTTTATGGTCTTGAAACTTTAGAATACCTTTTTCAATGTCCACTCCTTATACCATTTAAAATTATTATATGTGCATAACTTTAATAGATCCCACGGTCTGTAATTTAGTAACTAGAAGTCTAGCTAATTCTTCAAAAATAACATATTAATATAATATATACATAAAACTTGAATATTATTTTGTTTATATTAATCGACTTTTTCTTTGACGTTTCGCAGAAATCTTATTTAATAATTTACAAGTGTCAAATATATTCAAAAACTGCCTAAATTGAAAATAAAATTAAAGAAGTTTAGTTTTCACAAACAATTGCTAGAAAATTTCTATAGAAATGTCTCACTTTCTTTTGGCAAAAAGCAAACTTTATGCCCAAATGGTATCACTCTTTTTTCCCCAAGGGCATTCTGTAAAAAGTTTAGCAACCGCAGCCGCAGCAGCTTTTGCTCTTATTTATGTCAATGTTTTGTTTTAGTTTTTTTTTATGATTATTTTGTTGTTATTGTAGGAGGTAGTCGACTGCTAACTGCTTGCATGTCGTACCCACTTGTACTACCTTTGAACTTGCTTGCAGTGAGAGAACAAAAAACTGACTCGAGTTTGCGACCAGGTCTGGGTGTGGTCTCGGCCCTGTTTTATGTGATCAACAACATGTTTTGTTCTTACTCAAGTTGTTCTTACTATGCGAAAATTGCTTTGGCAAAATAGCAGCGAGAAATATAAGTGCAGGCACGTCAAATTCACACACAAATACACAACACACAAAATACAACACACACAAAACAATTGTTGGAAGTTGTGGAAAGGAAGCAAAAGTTTTTTGTGCAGTTTCTTGTTAGTTTTGAATAACCACCTCATAAAAGTAATACCGGCAATGTCCTTGCCAATCCAAATTGCAATCGTTGTTGTTCGTTTTCTTTATATTTTTCTGTTGTCGATTTTGTTGTTGTTGTCATAGTGTCATCATTTCTCATGCACAGCTTGTTTCAAGCTTGGTAAGAACAGTTTTTTAGTAAGTGGGTTAATAACTTTTCTCATAAAAATCAAATTAATTGACATTCGATTAGCTTGCAAACAGATTGCAGAAGCTGATTGTGTATTATAAGTATATATTATATATACAATGCCACGCCTCCTAATCATAAGCAGCGAACAGAACAACAACCAGTAGAACAACATTCACGCCGCCATCTAAAATGGAAATCTACCGGTAACAAGGACATGCATATTTTTGCAGCTTGTGTTGATTTCCCTTGCCTGCCTCTGACGTCGCACCGCCTGCATTTTTTCCATATTTGCTTATCATGTGAAATGCATGCAACAACAACAGAAACATCAACAACAATATGGATGGGCGACGTGTTGCTCACGTTGAGTTCAGTTAAGAAAAACTAGCTGTTTCCGGTGCTCAAACACAGCGCCAAACTGATTGCGACACAACCAGAAAAAAAAGTCGGCAACACTTTTGTTGATTTCACAATAAATTTAAATGCAATAGCAACAAAAGCGCAACAAATAAATAGACACAAATTGCGAGAGTTCCCAGTCGCAATATCGATTCGAAAAAGCGGGAAGAAAGCAAGAAAAACTGTCAACAAAAATGATTCTCAAACTGTTAAATTCGGTCAAAATTAAGGTGTTTCTGTACTACAGAACATAGACAATAAATGTAGCTGTTTTATTGTTATCCGGAAATGTTGACAAGCGCCGCGAAAACAAATCGTAAACTTCATGTAAATAAAATAAGCACAAAGCAAGCTGGGAAAACTGGAAACTTCAATTGAATCTGTTGCTTTTTAGCTATGAGGAAAATTGCAAAACTGTTTTTCTATTTGCTTGTATTTAATTTAATGCATTCTGATAAACTTTCCCTCTGTCAGTTGGCAACTATTATGGCCCTTTTTTTGGAAAAACTTTTGCGTACTCAGCAGCTAGACAACAGAGCTTGGCAGTGAATTTATAGTTAATGCGCTTATAGACACATTGTTGCTGCAATGTGTACATAATATAATAAATGGCTATAGTGGCCATACAAATTCAAGGATTAACATGCAAATCCTTAAAGGGCATCACATCAGTCAGCCGGCAGTGCCAAGTTTACTCTCTGACATTTGTCAGGCCACACAGACTTATTTATGTGCGTCGACTGCAGCCATGAATTGACTCAGTGTGAGCGAGAGCATAGAACTGGGCGTGATGCCAGCCAACTCTGAGTAACTATTCCCCTCATATTGTGGACTCTGCCAGTCGTCGACTGTCAACGACAGCAGGCGGCGCCCTTGTCTTAGTTTACCACACGATGCACTCGCACAGGCGTCGCACAATATGTCTTTGATTTCCGTTTATGCTTAAAGCCAACCATAAACTCCCCTTCGGTGGGGAGCTCAACTTAGCAATCTGCATTGAAGTGCACTCATACTCGTATTCGTATTCGTGCACGTTGAGTGCAAAGCTACTTTATGAAAGGGCATTGAATTGGCACTCAACACAGCACAAGCTGTTTAGCTTCAGCAAAAGACAAACAAATAACATGCAATTTGTAGAATTTCCAAATAAATGTTGTTTTATATGAAAATGTTTTTCAATTATTTTTCACTTATTTTTTTGAGGTTTTTATTTCAAATAATTAAAGTTTCTTCACAGAAAATGTTCACAAAATGACGTTGATTGCTTTATAAAAGCGATACAAAAAATGTGTGAGATTTTTTCATATCAATTATTTAAAAAAATATTCAATTTGTAAAAAAATAATTTCCTGCACAGAAACTATTCATTTAAAAAAATATTTAAATTAAATGCAAAATTTGCAAATCGATTTTAAAATTATTTCCCATAATATAATAATTACAAAAATAAAATCTTAAAAGACAATATACCCATAAAATGCCATTTGATTTCATGTCTAATGAAATGCCAATGCAAACAATCAACAACCAAATATAAATTTATCAAATAGAGTGCATAGTGAATAGTGACAAATATGCGTATGTGTAATATTTGCATATTTGCCACAAAATTTAACGTTGCTTGGTCAGGTTTCTGCTCTTATCCAATAAACATTTTGTTGACTTTTTCTCAGCCACACTGTAGACATGGACATGGGCAATTTGTGTTGCACGCATGCATGAAATATCTTGAAAATTGTATTTATCCATGCCGATGTCAATTAATTGATTTGGCAACAAATGTTTGCCTACACTTAATTGCAGTGCCAAATTGCAAATGGAATATATTAAAACTGTGAAGGATTTTGTAATTTAAAATGTGCTACGATTATATTTAATGTGTGTCTGTCTGCACGTAGCGCAAATAAAGTTGCAACTGCAACAAGCCATGCGAATTTATATGCAGTCGAGTTGAGTGGAAGGGGCCACAAAGCCAACAAACATGTAAGCTGGACAACACGCGACGTATACTTAATACACACGTATGAGATGCGTGACTGTTGCAGCAACACACACAAACACACACACACCCACACAGACACTAGAGCAATGCAAAAGAAATCAACTTAAAATGTGCAAATTGTTTATATTTCAACAAGACGGCAAAGAAAAGCACTACGAGTCGTATTCGTATTCGGATTCACACTCACATGATGCAGGAGCAGAATGCTTGAACTCATGTAAGTATGTGCCGGACATTGAATAAGATTAATGAAGGTTTTGTTTATGCCTCTTGTGCGGTCGTCCGTCCGGCCGCCTGCTGCGGTAACGTGGCCAACCCGCAAAATCTTCCTCCTCTTGCTGCTGCTGCTTCTGCTCTTGAATGTTTGCTGCTCGCTGTTAAATATTCGGTTGCAGTCAGGCAGGGAGCATTCGGGCCATGTTCGGTTTGCTCTGGCAGACAAAAAACATATTTCAATGATGATTTTTCGGGTTGCACTCGGAGATTAAAAAAACAAACAGCAAGCGGGCGTTAGCAAACTGACCCACAACCACATATAGACACTCAGAACAAAAATAATTTGGAGAGTGTGTGTGAGATTCCAGAAGGAGCCACAGACTACTGTCACATGCATGTTGTGAATTGTGACAATTTGGTTAATGTTCTTGTAGCTTTTTATTGGTCTGTCAGTAAAACAATTTCGAATGTTTTTGTATTTAATGTGATTTCATTTCTATCTGCAGTTTCATGTGAGAAAGTGAAAATCGCTACGCAGCTAATTTCGTGACCAAATTACACACATACTTAAATAACTTAATCTAATGCTTTCAGTTTATATATCTCATTTCATTAAGTCTTCGAAAAGAACTTATTGAACTTGAACTTATTTCTTTCACCTTTAAGTATTTGCTGACAGTAATAAATACATTCTGTAAAGTATTTATGTTCTTTATCGAACTATTTTGATTCCATATTCCATAATACATCTTTGAGTATTCATATCATTTCTTCCATTCATACTTTTATATTTCAAAGTCCTTTAAAAGCCAACAGTTGTAAGTAATTAAGAATTAATTATATTTATCAAACTTGTATAACTTTTCCCCCTTTTTTTCTTTTTAATGTGCAGCAAAAAGTTGTTTCTTGCAGCGATTTCTTCTAGTCGAATGCCTTTACACGGTTTCCTGTTTTGTTTTCCTTCAATTTTAGGTAAATTTTATCCGGAGCTCGAGCAGAGCATAACTCATAATAAACAAGCCGCAAGAGAAACCCCAGACACCTTTAATTAGAGTTGCAGTAAAACTTGCCAAACAAAATAGAATAAGAAAATGAACTACAGAAAATGAAAAACAGAAAGCATAAAAGTAAACAGAGTAAGTAAGTAATCAGCGCTAAGTATGCACTTCATTCCTTTAAATAATGTTCACGAATTGCAATTTAATGAGCTCATTGACAGCCGTTTCAACTGCACATAGAAAAAAGAAACAGAAAAAAAATTGGGAAAAGAGTTAACGTGAAAATAAGTTAGTCGCGGCTAAATGGCCCGTAACTCAGTCCAAGATGGAAGATTTACGTGCAAAGCGAAAATTAAATATTAATCATACTCGTAACGCGCAACGCACTCGGGAGTTGGAAACGAAAAAAAAGTGGAAAAAAGAAATGAAGGAAATTTAACAGTCAACACATTTTTCCCCAAAGCTCCGACGGGGCCAAAACGTTACCATTTTTTAATTAACCACCAGGGGGTCGCAGCGTGTCGCGTCGGGTCGCGTTGCTCGGTGTCCTGCACCGCCGCGACGGGACAACCGGCTGTCAGTTAAGCTGAATGTGAAGCATGTTGACATTTGTTACATCCCTGCAACATTATATATGTAGTGCCTGGCACGGCAAGTGTGACAGCAGCCACGTGAGCGCCACATGACAGCTGTTGCACGAATAGTTTTATAAGTACTTGCTAATGAGTCTGTAGCTCTGGCAGCAATCACTTTTCGAGCTCCTTCCTGCAAACCTATACGCCGGAAATTTGCTCAACTTTAAACTACTGCACAGTCCTCAAAAAATACTAATACAAATTTAAAACATTTTTCATTTTCATTTTTTAAAGTAAGAATTTCTCTTTAGTGCACTTTCCACCAAAAAGTATAATACATACTTTTGAGTTTTGCGAATTAGGGTAGAAACACATATGCGCAAATTATTACAAAAAATATACATATATATATATAAGAAATTCAGCTTTTAACCCTATTCTCATGTTGCTTTGCACAAGACAAAATCGTGAATGCCCAACGGGCAAACGGGCCAAGAACAATGGCTAACAATGTAACGCATACGCCGCGTGTGCCACCAGTCGTTTCAAGTCGAGTAAAACCTTTGAGAGAAGCTTGCGGACAAAATCTGTTGTGAGTGGCAAGATTCTCTGACACAATTATGTAACATTCGAGACTGAAATATGCAAGACAGTGTTATATTAATTCTTTTCTGTTTTCCTGCTCCATCTTTTGTTTCGTGGCGTTAAATTTAAACAACGAATTGCTGCGAGTTTACTGCATAAATACGAGCACGAACTGATAGCAAGCAGGAGAAAAAAAATTGTATTCACGGCATAAATTTGCACTAAACTGGGATTCAAAATGGATTTTCTAAGCTAAGGAAACAAAGGGAGGCCCCAGCATAATCGCCATGAATGAAAGCGCAGCATCATCGACTACAACAACGACAACGACAGCAGCGATGACGATGACGACGGGTGACGGCTGACAGCAACGTGGCCCTGACAGGCGGAACAAACGAGCTTGGCGTATATGAACCAGATATACAGCTGCTACAAAACAGGCTCGGGCCGAAGGCAGAAAATGAAGTCAGCAAAGGGAAACATAATCAGGGGCTAGAATGTAGTTTTCACCCTAGTCGTAGTCACTCTGCTTAATATATTTGCATGCTGTGGGAGTAAAAGTGGGAGTGGCATTATAAATCGCATTAAGTGGATCATACTTTGCATATGAAGTGCCCAACTGACGGTCCACAGCCTCAATGTCGACTGTCTTGTGATAAAAACCAAGCACTCTACCTCGACAACAAGAATAAGAACAACAACAGTGTTCGCTTCACGCCAACGCAATCAAAATTCAAAAGTTTCATTTCAGGTGAATTTCATCCTAGGATTTTAGTGCTAACAGAACCTCAAGTATCTCTGCGTTTTATCCTGTCAATTGTTTGGCAGCTGATGATGAATGATGCCGATAGCGTCATAGCATTTCCAAAGCACTTTGATAGCGCAAAATTTGTAGCCGCATTAAGTTTGCCACGTGCAACTTGTAATAATTTCCAACATTTCTCCAGTTGCAGCTGAACGCGATCCTTAATGGCAACTGCATAGCTCATTGCTGTGAATTATGCGCAAAAACTTTTGCTGTTTGCCAAAGGTAAAGTGAAAACTTTTTACCCTAAATTCACAGGCACTTTTCATTTGTGCTGGAATTTCTTAATATTTATTTAAATTAAGTCAAATTGTTATTAAAATTAAGTTAAAAATCAACTACAGACAACCTTGATGTCACTCTGTGAAATTCTCAATTTAGTTTTACTTCGAACTTGATGTGCAAATTTAGATTTCTCATTCTGTCATATCATTTTTTCAGTCTAGACAACTCAATAAGCATCTTTGGCTATGAGAAACTTCATATTCATGAGGCACCATAAAATGCTTTTCATAAATATGGATGGCTTTGCTATTGAACTGTCTCCACTCTCAAGCCCTCTACTTTGTCTTTCTTCTCTGTGAAAGCAGCAAATACAGACACAAACATGCAATTATCATAAATATGCCACTTAAAAAAGCAAAGAAAATTAGCCCAATTTAACTGGGACTCATTAAAGCAAAATTTATAAATAGAAAAATAAATATTGTGGAACTTGAGCATGAAGTATGCTTAGCAAAAGTGGGTCTAAGTACCTTTTGTGAATTTTTTTTAAAACAATTCAATTTAAATAAAAGTTTTTAAAAGACTCCATCGAATATCATTTTAAGTTTGTTCTTTATCAATTTTCAAGAAATATAACTATACATTTACTATGAAAACTACCTTTTAAATTTAATTTGCCAACCTCTATATCCTCCTCTTACTTTAAGAAATAAATCCCTTTTTAACCCAATTTACATTTACAGGGTAAATAAATATAAATAACTGTAACAAAACACAAAAGTGAACAATAGGAAAACTGTATTACAATAACAACTCCGGCTTGTTAATGAATAATTAATAAAATGTAAAACAAGTTTTTGTGTGCGCTTGTACATTTTAATTGAAATAAGTATTTAAAGGGCAATAAATTAAAACGTGCTGCGAAGTTAAAAGAAAAGTCAGCGTAAAGGGGCAAGGACTTGTAATGTTACAACTACAAGGACAACAACATGTATTGCCATTACAAGACAATACACTTGGTAACAGCAAGGACAGCGTTAAGTTTGCTACTTTCCATCTCTTTCTTTCGTTTTTCCTCTCTTTCTACTCCGGTTACGCCCACAAATGCCATTAGAGTTGAAAGACGTCTTGAGCGACGTTGCTGTTTGGCGTTGTTTCCTATCGGCAATCGCATAAATCTCGTCCTTTGAGAGTTGTTACACCGGTTCACAATGCGAACTGGCGTTGCCACCTAGTTGCAAATTGTACGCAAGGGTTTCCTTTAAGCAATTACAACACGCAGTTTTCTTTTTATGCACTCGGAACTCGAACTCGGACATCCATTGGACATTCTGCTGACTTCACATTGCGGCAACGTGACTTTTATTGGACTTTCTTGGATTCTATTTTTTTTTTTGTTCTTCTTCTCCTTTATTTTTTCTCTTTCTGTTTCTTTTGTTGCTGTTGTTGCGTTCATTGCTAAAACTTTTCGTCTCTTGTTTATGGCATTTATCGTGCTATTTATTCAGCTTGTTATGCCTTTTGTTTCACAAAGCCACCTCACACCCAAAAAACAAAACCCGAGTCGCAAGTTCAAGTATTTGCCTAGGCTCACGGACCCGTCTCCGTCTCCGACTCTGACTTCGAGTTCGAGTTCGGTTCTGGCCCACGGTATATATAGGCATATCCCGCAGCGTTTGCTTAACGCGCCTTGGCGCTTATCTAAACGATTGTCTGTGGAGTGATTATGAGTGTTGGAGCTTGTTAGCATAATTGACGCCCCGTGCCCATTTACCAAATGCTTTCACCCTCACTCTTTCCCCCCTCATCGATGCCGAATGCTACACAAAAGAGCCCAAAAACACTCTAAACGCAGATACTGAATAATAATCAAGTGCTATTTGGTTACAATTTCATGCCTAATAATAACTTTGATTATGCGCAGCAAATGTGAGTGGGTCTAATGATGACTGTAAATGTGTGTGTCTGTGGGTGTGTGTGTGTGGGTTGAAACACACAGCTACAACACACAAAAACAAGGTAAATTGAGGTTAATGAGCTGTAAGCTAAGAAATCTGTTTGTATTTTTAGTTAGATTAGATCTGAAAGTTGAGAATTGTATATGTTATTTCACTTATTTTCTTTTGCTCTAAATGATATCAATTAATTTAACTAATAATGCAACAAATAAATTTAACTGAGCTAGAACTCTTTAAAGTTTTTGAGCTTTTAAGTAATTCCATGTTTTTGGTTTTAAATATATACAAATCTTTAATCAAATTAGATACATTTAAATTTTTCTTATTTTTCGTAATGATTAAATGATTTAAATAGAGAAACAAAAAAATGTGACATTTTATTTTATTTTTCTTATCTTAAATTAAAACAAATTATATAAATAGCTAACAAACAAAATTAAATGAAAATTAAAAGTACCTCAAAGTCAACATGAGTTAAATTTCTTGTTTGGCATTTCTGTACCTGAATTTATCTTCATTTTATTTCAATTTTCCTATGTTGTTTTTTGCACGCTTAACGCCCGACAGCAGATGCAGCCAGAAATCAGGACAATTAACAAATGCCGCATACACGCACACACACATACAGAAAAAAGTAATCATGCTGAAACACCACAAAACACAGTACAAAT
Organism: Drosophila recens; assembly: GCA_037043495.1. Classification (NCBI taxonomy): domain Eukaryota; kingdom Metazoa; phylum Arthropoda; class Insecta; order Diptera; family Drosophilidae; genus Drosophila; species Drosophila recens. The sequence continues at coordinate 470 of JBAMBJ010001441.1, read as the reverse complement.
TGCCGCACACTAATGCAAGTAGGGCCCATTAACACACACACACTTACACATACAAAGTCACACTTACTTAGAGAGACAGTTTAGAGCTGAAGTGCAATGATGTTCGGCATTCAAAATACCTTTGCTGGGTAAATTGACTGAATTTGTCAGAGAGACATCTGCAAAGTTTTTACGTAAATCAGTTGGAAAACTGTTTTGCTTTAACGCAAAGTAAAACGCAACCAAAATGGAAAGCCGCGTTGTTAATGCCAAGTGCAAACATGACAATGACAAGAGACGACATGTAAAGATTCCACTTGATGTTTAAATTCCGACACGATAAGAGACTGAGCAGGGGTCTGAGTGTGGCATTGAGAACGAGTCTGAGGGGGAATTGTGCGTCTATCAAGCTCTAATGCTGATTGCACAATCAGCTTGTCTGAAGCCAGCAAGTACGCATTTATTGCTCATACGACCTGTTGACTGTGGCA